>JAXGGA010000966.1:0-175968 GCA_038373865.1 Uloborus plumipes
GTACCGGCAATGCATGTCGTATTGAAACACATACCACGTACGAGCTCAGTAAGTTCCCATTTATCTAACTGATTATCGTATAGCAGCATTTTCCGTAGCAATTCCAATGCCTGACTAACTTACTAGAACCCAGAAGTAATTCATCAATGCTTGTGGTCCTGATACTAATACTGGTATGAAACCCGCCGATCATCCTTCATTTTCCCAATATATTTTGCATAAGTGTTTCGTTCCAGTGAACTATCAAAGGAAGTCCTAGATTTAAACGACTTTTGTAAGTTAACGGCCAATTCAGAGCGAATAGTTTGCATTTACCGTTTTATGGACGTTGTCAAATCCTCCCCATTTTGACCCATACTTTGTACTGTAGCAGCTACTATCAAAGTGGCTTTCTGTCACTTATACTGGGCCCTGCCTAGAGTTGATGCTAGGTGTTTTAGCCAAATAAACTCTTACACCTCAAACAACCGAAAAGAATACAGAAACCACAGCCCGAGCTTGCAGCTGCATTTTCTACCCAAACTCAGGTAAGAGATAATGCAGCTTTGGAGGGGGGGGGGGGGGGGTAATCGTTACAACTCACTTTGAGCTATTATTTTATTGACTAATTACTTAGTAGAGTAAACTAAGGTTTTAAGTTATTCCATTTTATATGAAGAATAATATTATTTCGGGTAATGAAGCTATATACTCCAACTCTCGAAATTGCTAATTTTCAGCAGAATTCGATCGCGTTGAGCGACCTCTAAATATTATTCAATTGAGCTAAAATTTTACATACATCACATTCATGAATAGTGTAAAAAAACTGCGGGGTAAGACCAGAGAAATTCAAAAAAATTTTTTTTTGAATCACCCTAATATATATATATATATATATATATATATATATATATATATATACAGGGTGTCCACTCCAATCGTGGACCAATAGCTAAAATCTAAACCGTTAGAGATAAGCATATAGTTTATTTAGGAAAAAATCTCCAAATTTTGAAAGGAATTTTGGGTGTATTCAATGTTTTTCAAAAAATCAAATTTTGAAAGAGTTACGAAATTTAAATTTTTATACAGCCCCCCAGTCCTATCAATCATATTTAGTAAAACATTCTTGACACTGTAACGTTTAAAACTAAAAAAAAATCACTCTTCTACCACAAAAATTGACCGAGTTATGACGTTTTGAAAAATCAAGATTTTGAAGGATTTCGCATACGGTCCCTTAAGCGATCTCTCGATGACGTCATGAAACAATGCAAAATCTTGATTTTTCAAAACGTCATAACTCGGTCAATTTTTGTGGTAGAGGAGTGATTTTCTTTTAGTTTTAAACGTTACAGTGTCAAGAATGTTTTACTAAATATGATTGATAGGACTGGGGGGCTGTATAAAAATTTAAATTTCGTAACTCTTTCGAAATTTGATTTTTTGAAAAACATTGAATAGACCCAAAATTCCTTTCATAATTTGGAGATTTTTTCCTAAATAAACTATATGCTTATCTCTAACGGTTTAGATTTTAGCTATTGGTCCACGATTGGAGTGGACACCCTGTGTATATATATATATATATATATATATATATATATATGAGTGTGCGTGTGTGAGTGTGCATAAAGTAAGCTTAGGTTCTGCAAGAACTAGATTTAATTGTATTCCGTTAGTGCTGAGTCGAAGATAGATACGAAGATGCGATTCATAAAAATTTGAAGATGTTATGAGGTAATGCAAACAAAATAAAACGGCAGCAAATTATATACATTCTATAAAAACAGCAAACTATCAATAGTTTTAGTCCCAAAAATAAGAGAGGAAAAATAATGGGAAAAAAAGAAAGAAATTCATACTAGCATTAAATAATTTAACATAAACAAAAATGCATGAAACATAAATGAATAAATCTAAAACACAAAAATAAAAAACTCATACAGAAAATTTCCATAAATAAGTTAAATAATATTCTGCTCGTTAAATTAATTTGATGTTACGATAATTTGACATGTCATTCTACTCCTTAACGAATTTCTTCGTTACTTTCAAAACTTGTCAACGCAATCTTATTTCACGTTTTTTACAAAAGTGTTTCACGTAAATATGTTTTGTGGAGAGTAAGTTTAGCAAAAACCCATTAGCAACTGCAAGAGATTTATTTGAGTTCCTGGGCAGTAAAAAGATTTAGCTCTATTGATTGGTTTAACTAATGCGCGTGGGAATATGGCGTCAGAAAGAATAACAGTTTGCGCAAAACTTGAGCAATGTTTTTCTTTTTGACTAGCTAAATGTCAATGAATTCAATACTTTTTGAATGTTTCCATTACCTTTTTTATTCTTAAAAAACTTCGTTGATGTCTGAAAAGCATTCAAAAATCTAAACTGTTTTACATATTTAATACTAAAGTAAACTAACGTTTTGTTCAAAGGAACAAAATAATACTATTCACATAACTATTTGTTGTTATCTAAATGCAGAAAAGAGCTTACTGGGTAAAGCAAAAATTGATCACCAGCACATGTTGAATTGCACTTAATTTGAAGCAAATTGATGCTAAAAGGTACAAATAAGTGAAAAATTATAAAAAAAATCATAACATGAAATGATGGAAAGAATTAGCTTTTCATCCTGAAAAGAGAAGATATCTTATTCCTGGTGGGGTGCTGCTATATAAGTGATTTAGAGCAAATTTTCAATGAAAGCCCAAGTATGGTTTGTAGTTATCAAGCGTTTGACTCAAAGCTGCAAAAAATCTACTTATACCGTTATGCACTTCAATACCCCATTTTCTACACTTATTTGAACCGTTCATCATTGTGTTCAGAAGTAATATCGTCATTTTGCCATCGTATCAGAATATCATAATTTTATTATTATTATTATTATTATTATTATTATTATTATTATTATTATTATTATTATTATTATTATTATTATTATTATTATTATTATTATTATTATTATTATTATTAATATTATTATTATTATTATTGTTATTATTGTTGTTGTTGTTATTGTTGCATTTGTTGCTGTTGTTATTGTTGTTATCATAATAATTAAAATTATTGTTAATATTATTATTATTAACTTTAGAGCATTCAATTTCAGCTAAAATTTTAAACATGCATTGAAAATTAAAATAGAAATCCTTATTTATTGTAAACTAGCGGTACCCGCACGGCTTTGCCCGTGGTATAAAATAAAAATTTCATTTGTAAAATAATTGATATAGCAGAAGAAATGCTCTATTTTAGTTGTAATTCAACTATAATTCCTTCAAAGTATGATATAAAAATCTGGTATGGACCCCACGCTACTTAATTTTTATGTGTAAATTTCTTAGTAGATGCCTTAAGTGCTAAAATAGTGCTTGGAGTGAGCAAGATAACAGTTCAAACATTTATATCTCTAGTTTGCCGCGAAACAATGCAAAAAAAAAAAAAAAAAATGTTTCACAATGATTAATCTCCTAAATATCGCCGATTTTAACATCATTCAGTGGATTTTTCGCAAAATATCGCCAATAGCGAAAAATTGAGTCCAAATATAAAAAGAAAGCAATTTTTTTCGCCAACTTGGTGATATGTCGCCAAATTGGCGGCAAATGCTTGACGACCAAAAGCTTGGCGATATATTGCCAAGTGGTCGGGCCAATTCATATCACTTTTGTCTGCATTGAAATGAACACTGATTTACTCCATAAAAGGGGTAAAACACCCCTTTGGAACATTCGATTGCAACCCCAAGGGAAGATGTACAAAAATAAGCCAAAAGAGAAAATAAGAACAATTTTGTTGCTCACAGAAACCAACAGAAATCTTACCAAAGTTTAAAAGAAGAAGAAAGTTTTATTTCCTAGCTTTAAAAACAAAACGAACGATGCAATAACGCAATTCATACGACATTTGGTTAATCTGTGCTTTAGGTACCCTTTTCTCGCTAAATGGGCGATAGGCGCGCCAAGCGTGGTAACCCTGGCTATTTTGCGTAGTTTCTCTCGAAGCTTTCACTTCCGCGAGACACGCAAAAACGCGCCAAGTAATGTCCCAAAGCATTTTCATCCGGAAAAGACAGGGTTGCCAGAGAATTGAAACAAATAAATACTACGCCTCCTCTAAAAAAAATATTACAAAGTAATACTGTTTCCAAGCGTCGCCAAAATCAATGTTGCCAAAATGCGAAATCTATGAAAATGAAAAAAAAAAAAAAAATCCGCCAAATCTTTTGCTCCTTATTTGGGCCGAAAAAATATTACCGTCGTATCAAAAATACTACGTCTGGCGACGCTGGAAGAAGAACGAAACAAAAATAGGTATGAACACGTAACCATGGTAACAACATGAAAAGTTGATTTCCGTTGATAAAATAATTCTTTTCATCTTTCTTTTCAAACAAATTTTATTATCGAGCTGAACCATTTTAGAATCGTTTGGCTTGCTTTACTGAAGGTAAGCCTTGAATTTCGGGATTCTAAAAACAATTATTACAGCTCTCCTGATGATCGTAGAAACTTCGAAAAAACTTCATTTTGTGCAGAAAATTTCAAGCTTTCGAATGACATAAGACTTGAAAATGTGTATGAAATATTTCTTCCCTATTTTATCGAATTTCCGCTAAGAATTCGAATAGAAAAAGAACGAAATGGAATGTTCGAAAAATCGCTTCGAGGTGCAAAACTACATGCTACAAACTAATTTTGTGCCAAGTGGCGTGAAAATCGACCGAACGGTTTTGGCGCTACGCGCGTAACAGACAGACAGACAGAAAGAAAGAAAGAAAGAAAGAAGGACAGACAGAACCACCTTCAGCTTTATTATTAGTAGAGAAGAGATAGAGATAGAGAATACCATTCCTTGTTAACGGAACTCATTTGGTTGATTTATTTTCTGCAAACAACGAAAAGATTAAATAGAAAATGAAAAATAAGAAACGGAAATTCATTCCACTTTGACAGTTTCACAATCACAAAAGAAAAAAAAAGTGAAAAATGACCACAATGAATTTGCATTAATTTTAAGCTTTGACTAAAACCTATTGATCACCGCCGCTCTTTTAAGCTATCAATTTCTGCAATACAGGGGTGCATGTGTTTCGAGTTGATACCATTCATCACCGGAGAAAAATGCCCCCAACTCATTTATTCTATTCCATCTCCTAACTACCAAGTTTGAATATTGGAGTCGAAACAAATAGCCACCAGACTACGGGGAGCGAAAAACTCGGGCGAAAAGTAAAGTCGCTCCACAGTTGGAATTTTTCTCCGCTACTAGTGAAGAGACAATAAATCTTCAAACTGTCTAGAATAGCTGCACTTTCAGTCAATGTAGAATAATGAAAAGTAAATAGCTATTCTTTGGTATTGGAGAATCTGTTGAATTACCGTGAATTGTTTGGTGGCTATCATTCGAAAATAGTTTATTCAATTTCCAATCGGGTCACAAAAATATCTTGATGAAAAACGAAAAAAAAAAAAAAGAAAAGAAGAATGATTTGCTTTTTCGCAGCAACGAAATAAACAACTTATTGACAACTGTATTAAAAGGTTCGCAACTCTTTTAGAGCTTTATATGCTAAAAAAATTCTTAGTACTGAGTTTATTTAATAGTCTTAGCTGCATAGTAAAAGTTAAAATGCCAGATGACCTTGTTATTCAGCCTTAAACTCGATGCATGCTGTCACGTTTTAATACATCCTAGCTGATCAGAGATCCACCGTCGTTATTAATGGTGGCTGGGTGATGTTAAATAAATGTCGTGGTCACAATGTCCTCCACGTAGAACGATACCTCTGGGGGTACTAGACAGGGGTTTGCTCGGCCCCTGGTCTGAATCAAAAGATCAGAGAGCTCTTCAGGGCCCCATGCCGGTTAAACCACGAGTTGTGGCAGGAAGGGGGACCCTGGGGAGGGAAGTGAAGTGTCACGCTTTGGTTACTTTTAAAAATTAAATATGATATTTTGACTTTATCGTATTTGATTATATCATTAGCAAACAACTTATTAATACCTGTATCGAAAAATTTGCAACTGTGATAATTTCGAATACATGAACTAAATTATTAGTTTATTAGAACTCAGTTAATTTACTATGTATTGCTGTATAATAAAATTTAAAATTTTAGACGACGTAGACATTCAACTTTAAAAATCAATGCATGCTGTCAGGTTTTGATACAAACTATTTTAAGTATTTTGATATTTCGGCAGAATTATTAGGAAAATATGCAATTGCTTGTGAACACTATTTCCAACTTAATTCAATTAAAATACAAGCTTTTAGCGTATTTTTTTTTTTTTTTTAATTTGTCTGAACATTGCTTTATTCCTTTGCATTTGGCTAAGTATTCCTCTCATCTCCAAAATGCGAGTATAACATTTCCATTGTAATATTCTGCAGTGCAATACAGGTTTTATCCTTTATAAACACATTAAAAAATTAAACAAGCATAAAGTTAAAATCAACAAATTCTTGGAAATATCTCCTTCCCTTATCCTACAAAACTAAATTTCCAGTCATCATCAGTTTTTTAAGAAAAAAGGCAGTAATTCAAGAATAATTGAATAATAAATTCAGTTATTAAAATACAAATTAAAAAATACTAGACTTATGTTTCAAAGTCAAAATAAACCTTAGAAATTACTGCAAGAAGTTGCGAGCACTGGAATGTCAGTAATTCGAGCGAGGTTATGATGTTCCAAACATAGGTAATAACATTCTACTCTTTTCAGTGGAGAATTAATAAATTTTATGTTTTAAAACTAGAAAAAAAAAACCATTGCTACAGGAAATTAATGTTTAAAAAGCATTTTAGAGCACAGAACAAAACTTACATAAATACTGAAAAGTATAATAGTTGTAAAAATAGTTTATATTTGCAACATTTTTACACGTAAAAAAAAAGAAAAAAAAGTTCAATACATACGATATTCTTTCCAAAAAAAAATTTTTTGGTATGCATTTTAAAATTTACATCCTATGAATTCAGTTAAACAAAAGTGACCGCAATAAGAAAATATATTTTTTAAATGAAAATCAAATTTAGGAAACATTTTATTCTGATATATTATGAATGTAAACTCATAAAAAGCGAAGAAAGTTCCGTTCAGAAAGAATTTTCATTAATTCTCTCTTGACAATGGAGGGAAATTGATCAAGTCTACTGTAATCATTTATTTCAGGAAGATGCAAGTGTGTGCATTCATCAATGAAAGAAAATGAAACTCTATGTTTGATGATCGAATGCATGAAAAATAATCATTGAAGCAATCAAACAAAATATTAGAATGAAGCGGAATTTTTTTACATTGCTCGATCAATTCTGTGACTTTGAGCATCAAATTAATGATCGCAGTATACTTTCAAATAGATTGATGCCATCATGCTCTATTTATTTTCGGAACTGAACAATGGAGGGGAAAAAATACTTCTTCTACTTTATACATGAAAGTCTCATTTATTGTCTTATTTCTAGACATAATTGAAAAAATAAGAAAAAGTGCTTTAGAATCGAAAAAAAAAGTATTAATATTATTTCTTTTGTGGCTCTCATTATGTGGATTACCTGGGTGCTACAAATTCATTGCGTCAAATCGCTCAAGCGACTAAAAAAATACAGTTCTCTTCTAGCAAGAATCTTCCAGAAGCCTTGCCATACTAAATTTTGTTATTGCTTCTAAAAATGCTCTGGCGCCAGTTTTTTTTTCTGGCACTAAAGATATTAAACTTTTATATGCCTCTGGGCATCACTAAAGAACAGATTAAGTTTTAAAAGACAGATGGTTTGTTTTTTCACATTTACTGAAATTCGTGTACAGAAATCTGAGCAAATATCTGCAGCGAAAATTGGCCCGAGAGGTAGGTTAGGAGTAACAGTACGTATTATTCAGTAAAGTTTGTAGTAATGTTATAAAATAGACGGATAGCACAATTCGGCTCTTTTGAACGAGAGCGCATGTTAATGTTAGTCTATCAGGTTTTAATTGTATTTTGACAATAATACAAAAAAAAATTAAACAATACAAAGGCACACACAGCGATCAGAACAGTGTATAAAAATGTGCAATCAACTAGCAAGCGGAAAATATAGGAGCATTTTTATATTTCATAAAAAAAATAGAGGTAATTACAAAACTTTCACCAGAATTAATACTATGAAGTTTAAAGACTTGAAGAAAGAACGGAAGAACTATGCATACAGTAAATAACTTGATCAAGGGGTGCAGTTTTTTAATAAATTAAAATAAAGTTTGTTTTATATTTAATGTTTGTATAAATAAAGGATTAACTGTCAAAAAACCAAACAAAAAAAAACTTCTGTAATGAATCAAGGTTGAAAAGCAGTTTTTAAAGGCGTATCACATACAGATAAAAATCGAAAACTTAATCAATGAAGAGAAAAACAGCAATAAAAATTAGAGATACCAATTTCGAGGTGATCTTTAAATACGCTAGCCACAAAATAAGTGCAATTATTTAATTCAACAGAAAAAAATCGAAATTCCTTCATTCTCAATCAATTAGAACAAGTTGAAGCCATTATACTTTCATTCATGAACAGATCTTTGCTTAAAACAGAAGTCTTAAAAAGATTTGGATGTGAATTCACATTAAAAACATCAAGAAAAAAATACCCATATAATAAAAGTAAAATTTGTTTCTTAATTATAAGTTTTCCACATAATTTTTATGGGTAGCTGAATCTTGCGTCAAAACATTTACTCAAAATCAATATACGCATTTATGTATTCAGGAATTTCTTAATGTATAAAAGAAAAAGAAAAACCGAAACACTTTCAAACTTATTTTTTCATCCATTCAATCAAATAACCAAATATTCCCAAACATTTCATTTTCAGAGTCTGTTCTACGGCTTAATCTTTGTTTTTATTTATTCTATCGTAGGAAATAACTAAGTGTTATTCCCGATTCGATTTGAATTTGTTATTGTAATATTGCTTTGCTGTAAACTCCGCGTTTGCGTTTGAAACTCGGTATTTTGCATTCCTTTGTTCCTGACAGCGACTTTGATTATACGGAAGCTTATGGGATATTTATGGAGTTTTCCATTTTGTTTCCGATTTTCTATTTGTCGAATATTGTTTTAGAATCTCGAAATATTCCCAACGCTATTTTGTTTACTTATTCAAACGTAAAATGGGGAACAATATATTTGTTGCACTTATTTTAAGCTGCTTATTTGGGATGTAATTTAGGTTATAAATGTGTTTGGTTTAAAAAATATTGTACTATTTTCTGTACTAAACGAATCTGAAAAGCTTAAAACTGAGCGTCTGCGAATGCCAAAAAGTTGCAAATTATTTCTTATAAAGAAATTTAGTTAATCAATTTGAAACATAGAAGCATTTCAAAAGCGTATTGAGTTAATCAGAAAAAATATGAAATAAAAATGGTTCCCCGTGTTATTCTGAAGCATGTAAAATGCAAGTTTTATTTTTACCTTAATTCAAATTTCAAATATGTCAGAAAACTTTTAGAAAAAGTTATTACACCGAATTATTTATCCCATAACAATTGAAAAATTGAGAATGTTTTTGTCTAGCACTTTTTTCAGAGATAGAAATACTCAAAAAAAGAAAAATAAAACAGTAAGTGCATTTGCATTCTCATTAACCATTAAAATAATTACCTCATTACAATGTATCACTATTCACTTTTAATTTTGCATTAAAATCAGTTCTAATTGGCATTACGGTCCGTAAAATTTAGTTCTTGAAATTTTCATCCTTAGTCGCTATATTGTTAGTAATACATAATGGATGAGCAGGCAGTTTTGCAATATCTTCACATAAATGCATATATGTTTTTAAAAAAATGTTCGAAAATGTCTAGTTATTGTCATTACAAGTTATGCCAAGTGTACAATTTAGAAGTTTACTATAAGCATCCAATGTGTCAAAACCAGCCGAGCTATTCCTGAGCCCAAATTACTTCGACCTAAGAAAATAATAAACAGTTCTTCGTACGAAAACATAATTTTTGACTTACGACAATTATTTCTTCTTTTCTCATCAAATGAAAAATAATAAATTTTTAAAGTAGTACGTAAAACAGTAATTATAATTTGTTGCTCCACTGTTACTAACGTAGGAAGTAACATAAATGGTTGCGATTTCCATCGGTAATATCTGGAAAACTTTTCTGCATCTGATCCCAGCATTGCAGAAATGTCTCTAAAGAAGCATTGTAATCCCCATTGTAAAAGTTGTTTTGATCCAATTTATTGGGTACTCATTTTTTTTAACGCATTCGTATTACGAAATATTTACATTAAAAGTATGATACAGTGTACCATGTTACACTCTATCTTATCATTCATTTTTTAAGGTTCTCGTAATTAACTCGCCTAAGTTTTGCTATTCCTTTATCCTCATGACATTCGTCTCTTTGTATCATTAAGAAACAAAATGCACATATTGCTAGTTAAATTTGGCTGAAAACTCATAATAAAATAGGACCTTAAACGTTCAATTTTGTTCATGGATACATTGAATAAACTGCACATTACTTTGTTGATTTATTTATTTATTCATATTTTTACTTTTATTCATTTACTGTTCTTTGAGCTATTTCTTATTTTTTATTTTGTTTTATTTATTGGTTTGTATGTTCATATATTTACTTATTTAAATTTTTAATGTATTTTTTCGAAACGTTCTGATGAAAAACCTTTAAAATAATATCAATATGAATCCTTGAGCAAAAATACTTTACCAGTCGAAGTTTGACAGTGGGGGCAAACTTAACCTATTAGCATTGGGAAAGTTGTGTAGATCCTAATCAAGTCACAGTTTTTACGACGTTGTCAGTTTAGGTTTTATCTGACTATAAGCTACTCATTGCATGCTTGGCAAAGAGAAATTCTTCACTTTATTCTCCTAAGAAAAGAAATGCAATGCTTCCTTATTCATCAATCATTCAACTTTGAAACTCAAATTTCGGAGATAAGAACACTCAGAGGCATATTTCAAACATTAATTTGTTGATGCTTGAAAACATTCCAAGTTATCATGTCGGAATCAAAACATCGGAATTCTTTGGTCCCGCACGAACATCTAAAGACAAAACAGCGATCAAACTCAAACTTCAAATCAAAAATTGAACTGTAATGATAGACGAAAACAAGATTTTGTAAAGGGAGATAAAAGCGGATCTGACCAAGAAAGGATACTGAAAAAAAGAAATGAAAAAAAAAAGTGGCTTTCTTCACCTTCCCAACTACTACCGAACCCTGAACTGCGCCCCTGGCTTTATACCTGTAGACCCCACAGAAGACATAATTACGGTGCAACGTGCTTTTGACACGACAACGAGAGGGAGAGCAAAAAGGAACTGAGGAGGGGAAAAAAAAAAGAATCGTCAGGGTGGGATTCACGATCATAGTCCAGCCCCACCCCTCTCTGCAACCACTGTTCCTTTCTTCAGAGAACGTTTTACGCACACGAAGGTCAGGTGTGGTTCCCCCAGAAGAATTCCCCCATTACGGTTGTGGTTTTCACTCAGCAAGTGTCTAGTTCTTTTTATTTTCAGCACAGGTATTTGTGAAATCGGAGACCAGGAAAAGTAATGGGACACACACAAAGAAACTGATGGCTGCAAAGATTCCAATAAGAGAAGGAAATTGAATGCGAAATTATGAATTTGATACCTTTACGTAATCTTGAAGCACTCACTAAAATTATTTTTTCACGAAATTAATTATAAAGCCAATGTGTTTCCGTTAAATTAAAAAAAATATTTTTGTGGTGCGTCTAAGTGATATAGCACTACTTCATATTTTTTAGTACGTTTAACTACAGAAGCATGCATTATATTAGCACTGCTATAATATGTCTTCTGCTTTCAGGTTTGCAAAAAAGCATGGAAACACTCCAGACTGCCTAATCCAATAAATTTGATATCACTGTTGGGAAGCTACTGTGACTACTGATTTAAAATCTCTCCGCCGAGTATTATAGTGCATGCGATTTTAAATACTATGAATTATACAACTCTTGCGATGGCGTAAAATAAAAATGGATCACATCAAAAATGGAGTTATAAATATTTTCAAATTTTAATTTTTCGGGATGAAAGTTAATTACTACGTTTATTAAAATTAGTTATTTTATATCACATTTTTTCACATGGGATAAAGTTTTCCTAAGTGTCAGGATAACGTTGAAAAGGGTTAATAATTAATATTAAATGGTAATTTTAACTAATACTTCTCAATTTGAAATAACTATACAGCTTATAGACTTCAGTTGGATTTCAAAATATTCAATAACCCTCTCGTAGGCAGGTCAGTAGCAATATCTACACAAGTGTGTTTTAGAGATACTTAAAGAAGCACATTTTGATTACAGACCATCATAAAGTAATAAAAAATGAGGAATTTTTTACTTAAAAATTTTTTTGCTGACATTTGATAAGCATATTTTACCAATAAAAATGATGTGAGATAAACGAAGGAATTCAAAAAAAAAATAATAAATAAATAAATAAAAGAAGAAAAACAAAGAACGATAAGTCTATGAATGCCACCATTTTCATGTCCAATGCTGAACAATATCAAAATTTGACTGGGACATAAAAAATAGAGAAATTCTTGATTTTAAATATAAAGATTGCATAAATTTCCATTGAATGAATTTACCAAAATCAGCTGACAAAAGCATCATTGGAACACAGCAATATCTTAGCACATCCCATAACAAACGAGCTCGAAGCTGCTTTTGATCTCTCGGGCAATCACTTCACTGAGAGCTTTGAGCAGCGAGTGGAAACAAACTGCCGGTATTATTACAAGTCACTGCAATTAATTAGCGAGCCGTAATGGTGATGCGCCCCACAATGGAAAATCCTTATAAATGGATAGAGTGACGTAAACAGATTTCTACAAATTATGATCCTTTTGCAAGTTTGAGGAGCAGCGCCTCAAAGGAGAATAAATTTGAGAGTATCTAATGGAGATGAAATTAACTGATGTATAAATGGGGGAAGGGTTTTAAGTATTAATGTTCCAAAATGTTGTGCAATATTCACCAGCGTTTATGTGATAGATTTCTAAGGAGAAATTATTATAAAATAGCACCAGCCTGCGGAACTTAGATTGTATCATGTGTTTTATTTTTGGTTGATTTATTCGTATTTTTATTTATTCATTTATTTTAAGGTTTTACAGCCAAATGAAGTATTATTATTTTTCCTCTCATCAAAAAATATAAAAATTTTAGAATTTGTAAAACAAACTGAAATGTTGAGACCTCGAAATCTATTTAACCCTTTAATGCTTAGAGTCCCTTTCTAGGAACGATCCAAAAAATGTGCCTGAATGTTCCACAAATGAACATTTCAACCAAATAATAGTGTTCAATTATTACTTTGTTATTGTTTCAATTCATTATTAACAAATTACAACACATAAACATTGTAAAGTATGTTCTGTAATCGTTATAACATGATCTTTATCAAGAATTACATCGTTCACAATCTCAAGAACAAAAATCTAAGTGTTTAGAATTATTTCATGCTTCCGAGTTTATGCTAACTCTGCTGCTTTTACTTCTTCTTATAAAATGTCTTTTTAAATATTATATCGTAGGTAGAAACAAATTTCGTAAAAAAAGTATGTACCCTCTGGTGTCTAGCGTCCCTTTTCAATGACGATTTTTCTTTTCTTAATAAAAAAAATATTTTTTACATAGTATTTTTTAAATTATTTTCCTGTCCATTAAACACTATTTGTAACCAGTATACAAAATATCCTTGAAAAAAAATGTCAGGCATTAATGGGTCAAAAGTATTTTTCTGTTGATACATTCTTATTTTCATTTCTTCTGTGCATTATAATGTCAAAATAGAGGAGGGGTCTGAAGGAAGAAATCAGTGGAGGGGGATCAGTGAAAAACTAATTTCTTGGTTAAAATTGCTACAAATCTGGGGCACATTTCTTTCTTCAGTAAAATTTTAAAATTAATTCATTTAAATAAACTTCATGGCATGCCCCCCCCTCCCCTCGCGCTTTTAGCAACACTTTCTTCTTCAGCCACGTCAAAGTAAGATACGTATTCCCTCGCTCATACATTGATGACCAAGATTTAACGCCAAAGAAGAGATATCGCCAAATTCCTAATTTTCGAAATCATCACCAGGCATCTAACAGAGTAACGAAAAATTACTTGTTATGCCACCATCATGAAAATGGTTTTTGTTGGACAGTCATGCCATTCCTTCGCACCAAGGAATGAAAATGGAGTTAAAATGCAATTTATCGCTCTTTTTGGTGAAATTATATATTTTTTTTATAATTCGATTTCACATTGGTAAACCTATAATTATGAAAGACTAACCATGCCAAGGGTAATGTGAAAGGAAAGTGGCAGGTCTTTTCGGAACGTTTCTCGTACTTTTTTTTTTTTTTTTGTAATAGGAAATATTTTCTCTACTACAAAACTATCTGAGATTTATAATCTGTAACTTTAACTTAGATACGCTTGCATGTATGAATATAGGTAAACCTACAAATTTCATTTTTATTTTCAACTTAGATTTTAGAAAAATCAAAACAGCAATTAAAAATTATTCCTTAAAGCAAAAATTAAAACGTACATAAAGAATATGATTTTAAAGAAGAAAAGCTCTCTTTTTTCTGCGCAAAAGTACATGAGTAAGCAAAAAGTGTATTCATGTTTTTCTTACTTTTTATTATATTTATTTGCTTTATTGTTCAACTTATAATAGCAAGTGTTTCTGCTAACAGTGCAGCAGATTTCTAGACGCACTTTTCAAACGATCCTAAAAGATGCGAAACAGTGCGTTGTCAAGGAAACGGTGCGCTTGAAAAACCTCTTTGAAATTCGTCAATGACTAGATTTAGTTTCACAGCCAACTTTTCTCAAAGGATGTTGCAAAAATGTGAGACATTGGTGTATATGAGCGAAATGTTGGGTAGTGCAAAAATGTTAAAATAAAATCACTGATCTTAAAAAGTTATCCTGTTTATTTTTGTTCTTGGAGTGTGCTGTTTACAATACAAGTAACGCTAACAAATAAAATAACAACGCAACTTGTTTATGAGCCTCTTCTATTAAAGGAAAAATTTACTTAAAAAATAAGCAAACAAACAAACAAACAAAAAAAAGACCTCAAACAAGTAGATTTTTAATGCAAGCAAACTTGTATTTTCTCCTTATTCAACTGGAAAACTATTACATTTTTACGCTAGCCATGTATTTTTATTTTTGCAATTATGCATTCTTGTTCAGTTAACGCTACTATGTTTGCAGCTGCATTACTTTGAAAAAAAAATAATTTTTAAGACAAAAAAACAAAGTTTAAAGCTTTAGGTGAGAAATTCACTGTATGTGTGAGTGTGCAGAGAAAGAAAGAAAGGGGGTATTAATAAATTAAAATGCATAAATGTATAAATCATATTCGAAACCCACACTTAAAATGTGTAAATATTTTTAGCATAAGCTGCCAAAAAGAAAAAGACAATTCATAATTTTTGAAAAACAATAAGAGCTCCTTGTCAATCAGGTCTATTAAAGAGCGAAGCCCTCCTCATACTTATTTGAAAAACATATGTGGTATGTATGGCCTTGACTCCCTTGCAGATTGCACTCGGTAAATTGTTCACATCCCTTCCTAGACCTAGGACTGTACCAACAGTGAATTTGCTGACCCAAAAACCGAAAAATTCTCAGAAACAGTCAATGAGAAAGAATATTGGTGGAAAAAAGTGGACTAAAATAGCACTTGCATGTCGACTTATACAGAGCCGCGTAAATCTGTGTCAAGTTAGAAAAGTTTCGTGCTATTAAAATTAATATTGGAGCAACCATTGAAAACATAAATGTCGAGTTACCGAGGTAGTCGAGTTATCCACGTGTCGAATTACCAGAGTTTACTTGCTTTTTTTTTTATTTTTCCTTCAGTTTAAGCTCATAGTTTAAGTTGAAGGAACTTCTAAATCTAACAATCTAACAGTAAAAAATTAAAATCTATTGGATGAAAAATAAATACCTTTTATGAAGGAAGAATTTTCACTTTATCTTTTAAGCAGAGATAAAATTTCCTCCGATTTCTTTCGCAGATGAGTAGCGCCGAAAAGAAATGTCTGAAAAAGAGAAAATTAATTAAGCCGTCGTATAAAGACCAGAAAATAAATAATTTTTAAAAAATGGCTGTAATAAATCGCAAAATAATAAGGAATGAAGGAATAAGAGAGTTGTAGACGATGTGGCTAGTTCTTTAAGTTATACAAAAGACAAACAATCGTTTTGTGCGGTTTTCTTTTTGAAACGAATCTTTTTGCAATGTTTCGCTATGAGATTCTTTATTGATATATTCATAAAGCTTTTTAAATGTGTTCACAAAGAAAAAAGTGGAAGAAAAAAGAACAGATGACAATGAAATCAAATGCAAACTAAATCTATGTCACAAATGAAAGTTTATGAACTAGTTGTATAGCATAATGCAGTTTCAAAATGGTCACTGTGTGTAATAATTCAATGCGACATTTATATGGATACTGACTTGAATAGAAATCATAAAGCTTCCCGACTGTAATTTCGTAATTTTACTCAAATCAAACAAAGGAAGCAATTCAGAAATGATCCTTTCTGTTCAGAAAAATTAGTTGTCTTAGATTTGTGCTCAGCAAAATTTTTGCCTACTTTGGAGAAAAAAACAAGTCCGTATTCTTTCATTTTGTAAAATTTTATCTTAGTGATTGAAAATATTTTGCGATAGAAATGCAATTTAACCCTCGTGAATTCCTTGGGGTCATATGTGACCCCAATGCAATTTCTGTTATATGTATCTTGTTAATCAACCATTTGTTTTTAATGGCATTTTGTGGCTTTTATTCTTCTAGTTTTCTATTCAAAATAATGCTATTATTGTGTTTAATTTTTCCCGAATTGCATTTTTTGCACCCAAGACCCTTGGGGTCACTTCCCCAGAATGCCAAATAAAGAGGACGTTGCAACTTTTGTCCAAGAGAACTGGACAGAAAATGCATCGAAAAATGTCATAAGTGTTTGAAATTTACTTGAAAAAAATTTATGTTTTTTCAAGTCTGTAACAGTTGTAAATAAATCTAGTTATTGTAAGTTTTGCTCTAAAATTTTAATTTTTAATGCATAAACTAAATTTTACTTTGATTGTGTCTTTTTATTTTTATTTTTTTAGCATTAAAAAGTGTGTGAACTTAAATAATGCATGCAACATTCAATAATCATAATAAATTAATTAAAGGAAACATTGGGGTCGTTTATGACCCCAAGGGTCTTGAGTGTAACTGAAATGGAAGGGACCCACGAGGGTTAAATAAAAAATCGTTAAAGAAAATCATTATGGGGAATTTAATTTTGTATTCGATCAGTTGAAAATATAAACTACTCTAAAAATGTTTAAAAAATACCTTTTTTTAAGTCAGATTTTAGTTATCTTTTTTTTTTTCTCAATGCTGCTACAGTTTAGCATAAACAGTTACGTTTTGACCATCCTTTTAAGGATGGGCAAAACAAAGTTTGTCGTAAACAATGAAATATATCCAGAGCTCATTTTGAGTTTTTCCTTTGACAAATAATTTTGAAGTGATAAGGGTAAAGTATGGTTATTTACAAAATCAGCGCTAAAACTACCAAAACGCAAAAACAGCAATAACTCCATTTTTGTTCGAATTATTACAAGAATGTAATTATTTTGTTATTCATAATCGTAGGAGCATCGTAGTATTGAAATATTGTTTTCCAAAGAACAATATTACTTTTTTTTTGGTAGCATGATTATATTTTTAAAAGATATGTAGAAGACAGGTCACGGTTTGAAAAATATAGGTCACCACATCAGTATTCTTAGACAGACGTGCAAACAAACAAAAACTCAAGAACAAGCTGATGTTTTCCGCTTTTTGAATCTGATTTTAAATTCGGGTAGGAGTATTAAGACTAAATGCTTTATTATATCTATTTTAGAGGCGTCTTTACTCAAAATTCTAATTATAGTTAGCAATTAGTTAATTTGCTTCTAACAACCAATTATTTTGAGCAATGAGTTACATAATAAACCTGAATCATAATTTAGTAAGGATAAGAAATACTATATTTAGTAAGAAAATATCAAGTTAAAGCTCTCAAACTTCGAAGAAAATTTCTGATTTTTCGCTGAGAACAACTTTTTTTTTTTGCTTTTTTAAATAGGATGAAACGAGCATGCGCAACCAAAGGTAAACCAAATTATCAACATATTTATGAAGATTGCATTGATATAAATTTACACCTGCAGTAATTGACATAAATGTATACTTGAAATGATTTATAGACTTAAAGAAAAGTATTCATATGCATTCACGTACACAGGTTCGAAGTTATACTTTCTAATTTCACTTTTTTAAAAGTTTTTTTTTTATTTGAATGAACTTTTTCTTCAAGACTGAAATATCGAGTCAACATTTAACGGATGTCATGCAAACAAGGAACAATCTCATAAGCTGAGATTTCAGCTATAGAGTTTACAAGCTATTGAAGACAAACATTTTATTATACACTTTGGTTAATTTTACTCTTGGTTTCAGATAATAAAATGAAAATATGTTACATCAAATATGAAGAAAATATTTCTAGTATTGAACAAGTAAGGATAGTATAGTGGTTAGAGATCACGACAAGCACATGGATAAGTTGGTTCAAAACTCGATAGAGAAGCTCTGTGCTCAAGTGCTTTGTTTCTAAATTTTTTAAGAAATAAAAAATAATTTAGAATGAATATCAAAATGATTGTCTTTTACATCTTCTCAATGGATGTAGAAGACATTTTTACAGCTACAGTTATATTGTAATTACAGCAAACACTTTTGTTGGAATACTCCCGTTCAATGTTGAAACTTCACTTCTGCAGTAAAAGAAAAAATTCAGTAAAATGTTGATGTTTTTAGTTTTTTTTTTCCAGAAAAGGTTAAATTTAAAATCATGTAATTCATAAAATTGATTTAATTGACACTTCCGTAAAATTTTACGTTTCTTTTCATTTCCTTCAACTTTGAATAAAAGTTTAAAATGAAATTTTAAATCTTTCATATGCATAAAAACATGATTTTTGAGATGTTTAAAGCTGGATATTGGTTAATTGAATTTCAATGATTTTTCCTAGTCAAAAAAAAAAAAAAATCGAAGCGGCTGAATAAAACAGGGAAATTGCATTAGATTCAAAGTATTTCCAAGTAACTGAAATTTGATATTGCTGACAGGCAAACGTAAGGAAGAAAAGGAAGGAAGGAAACCGAGGAATATGAATCTTCTAAGAATGTGCGCAACTATTCGCGAATTTAATGCTAGTAAGAAATCATAGGTTGCAATCAAATACCGTTGTACGAAATACCGAAACGGAGAAATTTGAATAAAAATTCATTGCATCATAAAACTGCAATTTGTCTTCTCCTACGCAACTCTTTTCTTCTATAAGAAGTAAAGCAGTGGATTCTTCAAATTTGACTCTTTTTCTCTCCCTTTTTTTCGTCAAACATATATTATTGTATTGTAATCCTCATAAAGCTAACAAGTAAAAGTTGGGTTATGAATTATCAAAACGTAGATACATCACAAAAGTAGTCTGATGACTGCCCTAAAAGTAGTTCGAAATCAGCATTTATAAGGAGAGTAGTATAATTTCAGCGGTTTTTCACTGCTATTGCTACTGTTTTCTTCTGGTTTTTTGAGCATCCCCTGTTTTAAAAAACAAATTAATTCCTTTCTTGGCAATATTTGCAAAACCAATAGTGAACAGCACATTTACAACTAATTAGTCAGAGCATATTTCGGATCTTAAATCCAACACGTTTTTTTTTTTTTTTTTTTTTTTTTTCAATATTTCACATGACCATTAGTAAAACCGACTTCCCATATTTCAAACAAGAGTTATTTAAATTTGCTAACAGTTCAATAGTTATCAGCATTTTAAAATTTTCAAAAATAAATTCTCCCCCGAAACGAAAGTTGTACTCAATATTATTATACAGATCTGTGAGGCTACGGCTATATGTGCCAAAGAGGACTGAGGATACATAACAACACAATACCCCTTTAAAACAGTAAATATAGTTCTACGATACACTTAACCAGGAAATGTTGCTGTTTAAGAAAGGCTTTACAACTCAGTAGAAAATCTACGGAATCTGTCAAGCTGAAATCTGTAAGAGCTTTTGACTCATGTTCATAGCTAGTATAGTTTTCAACTTCTAAGCCTTTGATATTTAAATTACACCAAATAGCTTCTCCCGTAAACAAGAAATAATTTCACCAGTACATTTAATCACCACGGCATGGCCATTTAATAGATGTATGCTTCGGAACACAGCAGAATAATCAGCTGAAATGCTTGTCTTAGACATTAAATGACAATTACTTAGCATTAGCGGACTTGGCCATGTCGAGTATTGTTGCCAGCCTCGATTATATTCTAGTAGAAGTACGAGCAAATGAGAATATAACCGCTACAAAGCATTGCAGCGCAGATTTTACCTAGGAATAGGATTACCGTAGAAATAAATGGACTACACGCAGCACATACTTTGCACGTATAAAAACGTGCAAAAGAGAACATTTGAAATGTAAACAGAATATAATACGAGGAATATAATACGTTTTGAGGTAGAAAAAAAATATTCAGTCATAAGTAAGTGGACTGAATTAAAAAAATTAACGTATCCTTTCTCCATTTTTTTGAAACACTTTCTTCAAAAATGCCCCTTTTCTTAAGTTTGTACTCAGAAGTTTTTTTTTTTTCCTTGCTCAGTTTGATTTATGTTTAAAACGCCATTTTAAGTTAAAATGTTTTTTCTAAAAATGACCACACTGTACAAAATGAACATGTTTTTACAGTTTAATACAGCTAATTTTATAGTAATAAGCTGTAAAAATTGCTAATTTTACAGTACTAAATTGTAAAATTGCTATTTTTACACTAATAAACTGTAAAACTGCTAATGTAACAGTCTATTACCTTTTTATACAGGAACCTCTGCTGCCAGTATTAAACTGTTGCTTTTACAGTAAAATACAGCTAAATTTTGCGGCAACAAGCTGCAAAATTACTAACTTTACAGTGAGAAACTGTAAAATTGCTAGTTTTACAGTTTATAACTGTACACTTTACAGTTTTAAACTGGAACCTTGGCTTCCAGTATTATACTGCAAAAACAACAGTTCATTTTTCGCAGTGCACAAGAAGTGGAAATTTTGAAAATGACGTTAGAAGTTATTCTAATTTTACAGGGAAAACTAAAATGGTATTCAGTATAGTGGTAAACCGATTGCTTAGGTTTGTAATTTTATTTTACATGGAAGTCTTGAATATTTCCAGTACAGCTTTCCAATTCTCAAACAACAATGAAACTTCCACCGGTGATAGACTTCCTCACGCTGAGCAACCGTAAGCCGATTAGAGATACAAAGCATAACTGCGCGAATGGTACGTGATCTGTGAAGCCGAAAGATGTCGGCTAGAGATTGGAGTTGAAGAGGAATCTCTCGATTGGAAAGTAAAATTGATGATAATCAATTCCTTGTCTTTTCTCAAAACTTGAACAACGTCAGGGTTTCTGAATCTCTGAAAAGCGTCGGCATCGTGTTATTTGTGCTTAAAAGGAGAGAGGGGGGGTAAAAAATGTTACGAGACAGCGCTCTAGACTGATAAAAATCAGAATAAGGTTCAATGGCAAATGCGTTAACCCTTTATGCTCCGACGGGACTCTGAAGTCCCGCTTATATTAGTTTAGTATTATGGATCTTATATGGCTGGAATCATGCTGAAGCTTTTAAATACCACTCCTTGTACTTAGAGGCCGAAAGATGGTACTTGCAATCTGAAACAGTTTTGTTAGGGGCCTTAAGGCGTAGGGGGCCTTAAACCCTACTGATTCTCAAAATTTGATAAATTAATTTGTGACGTAATGGGTTAAATGTTTTTTTAAATGTTTAATTTTTTGAAGCATCGTAGACCATATTAATCGGGAGGTCTAAGGACCTATGCTTTATGTGCTCTTTAATAATAAATATTAAATTTTTTAAACAAAGTAAAGCCCATTTAATCAGCTTCCCTTGTGTGTCAGCTTCTTTATATTCAGAAATAATAATTGTTAGAGGGTGTTTTCATTTTATTTTTGTTTTTATTTTTTCACCGGAGTAGCTCACAATCAGAAGATCCCCTGACATTGACTTATATGTTCTTACACCATTTTTTTAAGTAAATGAATCGTACCACTCAGAAAGTCTAATATGTGGTAGTTTTTTTATCAGTTTTTCAAACGATGTCTATCAAACTAATGAGAAGATCCAATGGCATCTTCGTTATATGTTCTTAAATAATAAATTTTATTATTATTTTGAAATTAGGTAAATTATAATAACGTACCTAACATAAGTCATACATAAAAATATTTTGACAAAATAGGTAATTAAAAGAATGAAAGAATAAATGAATAGATAATGGAAAAATGAACGACTGAATAATTAAAATAACCAATTTATGAGAAAAAAAATAACTAAGTGAACAAAATAGTGAATGAAGAAGGGTATAAGATAATAGGTGAAGAAATAGGTAAATTAATTAGTGTAGTAAATTAAATGAATTAATTAATTAATTAATACATAAGTGATTTAATAAATGCCTGAATACGTAAACGAAATAAAGTTTCTCACTTTGACAGTCTGTGCTTTTGATTGTACGCGTAAAATAAAAATAAGCTTAATATTAAATAAATAAATTCAGCATTGAATATTAGTACGTCTCAATTGGTAATTAAAACATTAATAACGTGAGCTTTATCATTTTATAATTACCTTTTTCATGCAACAAAATATTACATAATGAATATCAGATTTTAAAAATTGCTCTTATAATCATATACTTTGGTCTTCAAACTGTTCCCGACTGAAATAGTCTACACGTGGAACCGTAATTACAATATTACCAGATATAGGGCGCTGAAAAGAGTAAATATTTCACCATTTCACTATGCGCCGGCTATTTCATTTTGAACCTCATTCCCTACGTTGCTTTTTCAATTTTTCATTAAAAAATAAATAGATAAAAATAAAGATAGTCTTAATTTTTAATCTTTTTTAAAAAGTACTTACTGTTTTTTTTTTTGTACACTGTAACAAATGAATGTTGCTTTTACAGTAAAATACAGCTAATTTTATAGTAATTAGTTGTAAAATTGCCATATTTAGTTTATTACCGTGCATTTTACAGTTTTGACCTGGAACCTCTGCTGCCAGTATTATACTGTTGTTTTTTCAGTATAATACAGCTAAATTTGACGGCGATGAACTGTAAAATTTCTAACTTTACAGTAAGAAACTGTAAAATTGCTAGTTTTACAGCTTATAATTGTGCATTTTACAGTTTTAAATTGGAACCTCGGCTCCCAGTAACTGTAAAAACAGCAGTTCATTTTTTGCAGTGTAATACTTCCTACCAATTCAATTTTTTTATGCATTGTAAAATGACAGCATTGTTTTGACTTCTGAAAAACTCTAGAAAGAAAAGAAAGTTCTACGGTCGTATCGTTATAAATCAGAAATCAGTAGAGCGTAATTTATGAGAAAGTTTTTACTGCCTTTCTGCCGAAGACAAAGAAAAGTTCGACCAGGTTTATAAGAAGACGTCAAGGAATAGAGCGATCCGTGTCACAGAACACATTGAATCAGTTGTATAAACCTAAATAATGCACCGAATGCATTTGTACCGCTAGAATCTATATAGGTTTCTTCAGGAAGGAAAAGAAATGTCTGCACTTTGTTTTATTCATGCAAAATGTACTTCGAACAGTTAATAATTTTTATTCTTTAAAATTATTTTTATTTTATTATTATTATTATTATTACTATTTTTTTTTTTTTTTTTGTAAATTCGATCGAATTTTTTTAAGATTTAAAATCCTAAAACAACATCTTTTATTACAAATTTTTTGAATGCGTTTTGAAAAAGTAATATAAAAAAATAAAAACAAAACGCAATTTAATGAACGAGTTAAATTACTGAATTTTGAGAAGTTTGACTTTTTAGATGCAATTGTGTGTGTATGTGTGTGCGTTTCGTTAATTATTAAGTTCCAACATCAACCAATGATGAAAGCTCGTTTCTATTATATTAGTTGCTGGTCGTAAAATGAACATGACTAAGCAAACTTTATTCTGTATGCCACACTTACATAATGTACCAAGTTTTGAAATTTTTTCAAGGCGTAACTTCTTAACTAGAGTTTATTAATGAAATAAACAATTAAGTTTATGTAAAAGCCACTACGCTGTATTTATCCAGCATATTCCTTTTTTCTTCCTTTTTATCTTTTTTACAGTTTTTTCAAATGCATTATGTGATGTATTTATCTTCTTGTCCAAAACTTTAGTGAATTTATATTAAATTATTCCAGTCACTCGGTAGAATATAAATGAGCTTTTATATTAAAACACTTTCTTGAGTTTTTTTCATATGCTAGTCCATTTTAACTGCCATGAATATCATTTCAAAGAGGAATTTCATGGGAAAGTCACTGGGGCTCTGTTTTTCCTTTTAAAATGTGGGACAAAAAATCATACACGTATATATTTGATTTATTACATTTTTTAATATTACTTTTGAAATAAAATACAGAGCTTTCACCTGCATGACAAAAAGACTGATTATTTTTTGTGAAATGACTCATTATTAGTTTCTTTTTGGAACGAAAACTACAACATAACCTATTGATAAATCTAAAACTGATGTACAAAAGTGTGTCTTAAGCTTAACAGCTAAACTTCATTTAAAAACAACAATCAAGAAAGATATTTTTTTTTTCTTAACAAATCACGCAAGTAAAGTATTGTCACAAGACCAGCAATTTTTAACTTTTAGCCCCTAATTTATTTGTACGTATTTTGAAAATGCGAAAAAAAAAAAAGTCCAATTCACCCCACACGTCACAAGGTCATTTACCCATATTAATACCATTGACATCAAAATAAGAAAACTCATCCGAAATAACATTTATGCTCCTCTCATAAAGAAGAAAAAAACAATAAAAGAGAAGATGGGTGTCACTCCGCGAAACTCTGTCATGCTCTGTCTGAGAGAGGAACGACATTAGTAAGCAATCTAATTATCGTTAAAAGCATGTGATAATCCTCACTTCACTACTTGATTATCCGCATCGATCTTGCGGAACTTCTGAAGTGGAAGCACTCTACTGTTGCCACACCATATCTCCTAATACCCCGGGGAAGTACATCTGTGCCTCTTAGAAATGGCATTAGTTTCCAGGCAGCGAATAAGACTTGGCAAACTTTATTTCTGTGTTGTCGAATGCCGGAATTTCAATGAGTGTTGAGATGTTCTGGAAAAAAAGCAAGCAGAAGAAGAATCTAATTGTTTTGAGGGTTTTTGAAGAGTGAAATAATTCAGTTGCTTTTCAGTTTTGTGTGGTGTTTTATAGTTCAAAAAATCGTTTAAAAAAAGAAAGAGAAGAAAAATAAAATACCTGTTGAAATGTCAACACAGCACAAAAAGTCAATGAGATTAAAAATGTGATAATGAAGCACTTGAAAAATAAGTGCACATAGAATACGGCAGACATCTAATGTCTCACGATATTTTGTGTTCATGAGTTTTGTAGCCTACTGTGAATTCAATTATTAAATTGCCACGGTCTTTCAGTAGAAACGTATGAACTCAATAATGAGACATTAAAATGTATCTTAGGGAAATTCAAACTTTTAAACGGGATAACAAGCTTAAAAGATATTTTTTTTATAGTTATTTATTAATTTATTACTTGATCTTTATTTTCCAAAACACAACATTTTATTTGCTCTTCACAAATTTTTATCCCTAAATTCTCTAGCAGTGCAAATTCGCTAAAAAATAATAGTAACACCACAATATTATAAGTTCGGAGTTACATCATAAATAAAACTTAAGCTAAGTTTGCGAAGCTTCGAAATCTGAAAAAAAAAAAAAAAAAAAAAAAAAAAAAAAAAAAAAAAAAACAGATACTTTAAACTATTTTTAGCATCGGAACTTATTTGTCTTTTACCATTTCAGGACTAGAAAATTTCTAAAAAGTCCCTGAAAAGTTAATGCTTTTTTTCTCCTTAATGCCTACTCTGTATACTCACAATGTGAGTATTATAAAAGGTACCCCTAAACAATATTTTGTAAGGAAAAAGTCAAAATTGACTTTTTTTTTCTTTTTGGTCCCCAAAAATACGATAATAATAAAAGAGAAAATGTAACGACTGCTTTAAAACGACATCAAAAAAGGAAGTTTGATGACTCTTCCATTATGCTGAGATAGTTTAAGAACATTCTAACTTGTGTAGCAAAGAAAAAATACAAATATCCTTCTAAAGATCATTTGCCGACAAAACGAGAGTCACATACTATAAAAAAAATAAATAAAAAAAATATTAAAAAAAAAGGCACAAAATGCCTTCTTTTAGATAAATTTCTTTTCAACACCTCAAGTTACAAAGAGATAAAGAAAAAAAGGAGCTCCCATTTTGTGCTTTTAGAAATGAAAATTGGCAACAAGCCTCTTGCTTGTCAGCAAAGTGATGTTAGCAGAACCGGTAAAACGAAATGGCATAGGTCAGCAATCATTGCCTCCTGATGGGTATTTTGACTGTCACGTTCACGATAAAATGGATAAAGACTTTTCAGAATGTTTGAGTAAAGAGATGCCTTCCTCTTTTTTAACTGCTACTTTCAAAAAGTCTTTCATGAACCGTCCCAGCAAATAAAGCCGAAACTGAATCATCGAACTCAAAGCTTTTAAAGAACAGTGCAGAACTATTTTACTGGAAAAATGCTTGCAGGTGTTTGCCCTTTTTGAGGAGGTGAATATATGCAAAGAGATGAGGAAGAACTGGGGGAAAAAATCCCATATTTTTATCATATGTAGAATTTCAGTATATGGAAGTAATCTTTATGTTCTGTTCAATAAAGCTTGGGGTATGCTCAAAGTACTATAGCCGTTTTAAAAAAAAGTCGTTTCTAATGCTTTCTTGTCCTAATCACTGTTGACGACAACTACTGTGTTTGCAAAAAGCACAACGTGAAAAAAATCTTTAAAATAGCTTTAAAGTCGATGACTTGGAAAGTCTGGAAACTCAGAATTATTTGCAACTTCGGAAACTTTCAGAAATTTAAATCATCTACAATTTTATGCAAGTTTGCCTTGAAATTAATTAATTTATTTTCATTTCAATTAACATCAAGCTTTAAAAATACGTTTTTCTGTTTGAGTTCGACTGCAGGTACAACTTATGTGTTTAGCACGGCAATTGAATAATTGTTTATTAAGCAAGAAAAGAATCTGAATACTAGGGGCACATGCTTTGATAATGTTTGCCATTTTTTCATGATGTTTTATTTTTCATAACGTTTTGAGCATTTAACCCTCAAAAAAGATGTACATAGTAGCCTTACATTTGGAGCCATTTCTTTATAATTAATTGTTGTGTGTTTGTTTGTTTCTTGCACTCAAATCTATGCATGACCGAAAATTTGTATTTTGCATAATTATTACACCTTGAGTTGAAAACTCTATTTTTTTCAATAAGTGGACACTTAGTTCTCTATCAAAACTAAGTAAGGTCGAAAAGCGATAGGCAGTTGTAAATTTCGTTGAGTACAAAATTGTGGCAGTGTCACATCCCGTCCAAGGCATGAGATCATTATCCTGCTTTACGAGCGGCAAAGTTCAAAGTAAGAACTCCGTGAACTTGATTTTTTCAAGTGTTTTTTTTATTTTTTGATTTCGCAATCTCTCTGGTATGAGTCACACAAGTTTTCAAGTGCTGGGGACGGGAGGGGGGAGGGGCTTACCAAAGCGAACTCTCAGTGCTATGGCTTTTTTAACTAAGCGCAAACCCCATTTAACAGTTGTTAAAAGCCAGAAAATATATTCAGTTATTAATGTGCCTTAAAGAACAAAAAATCTGATGATTTCGTCAATTTCAAGTTTGGTTTTTTTTTTTTAACCTTTTTTTAATTGAAATGAAGTTTTTATATTCAGAAATTGTTTGCATATTTTTCATACATTGCTCAGAATGTTTTTTCTTAAATTTACTCTTTCAAATGCAATGCGTACGAAATTTCTCGGTTTGCACTATCTTCACTTATTCACTGTTTAGGTAATCTCTACAGCAAATATCTCAGTAGTAGAGTATGTTTTCGAACAAGTTTAGAAGGCAGATGAAACAACCTTAAGATCCAAAATAATAGTATACTTCAGAAGTATTTCTGAAATTTATTTTCGCATCTCAAACTGTTTATGCATGTGAAATAAAAACCAGAAGAACACGCAAAAGCAAAAAAGTAAATTATTACTTCCTTTTTGATGAATCAGCATTAACTTTTGACAGCGAGTTCAACAAATCCAAATCACTCTTCAACTGTTTTATTTTATCTTCCTCAAAAGTTAAGAATCGTACTTTTGTTTTAAGTTAAAATTAAAGCATATATACCAATCTGAAAAGCAAACAATAAATTTCTGAACACTTTTAATTTCTTCACCTGAAAGATCAGTAAATAATACCAAGTACGAGCTTTTATGATCATAGTCAAGCAAAAGTGCTCTTTAGCAATAAAAAAATGAGTTCAAAGCTTACTTGAGAGAAGAAAATATCCTTTAGTATAATTTACCATTAGTGTAACAAAACATATTAGATCTCACAGTTGTTGAGCAAGAGCATAATCCTTAATTATTAAAATAATCTGAAGTATTAAATCTATATTATGTTATTATATATTCAGGTATTCAAAATGAAAATCTCAAAGTATCCAACAACTAACACAAAGCCTGCATTTTCTGGAAGCTCAAATCTACACAAACCGACACATTAACTCACATATTTCACGAACTTTCAAAATGTCAGTGAACTGTTTCAACACCAAAATCTCTTTGATTTAGTTTCCTAAATCCAACATCTTCATAATGGCCAAAAATAACAAACAAGCGGCTAATGCTTGTCTATAATTATATTAAATCCGAACAGATTTTCACATTAGTTTCCGCATCGGGTACTTAAAAATAAATACCTCCATAAAATGCCACCTAAAACACACACAAAGATTTTTTGAAGTATGACACTGGATTTCTCGGATCATTATGTTTCTATTAAATCTTCCAGGTGAAGCTATGGATTAAAACTAACAATACACGGAACTAAGCGCTATGGAACTTAAATCATGCGTTTAAGAAGAAAGCGGTTCAGAGCTCCGTTTCAATGATCTGAACTATGAAATTCAGTAACGCATTGGGGTTTTATGAGAGAGAAAGTTACAAAAGAGAAATAAATACTAACTCAGCTTCTGATCTCTCCCAGAAAATAATTTAGGAACAGCAGATCACTTGTTGCACTTTAAATTTTAATAGCGCTATTGTGTCTGCAAACTCTGCTTCGTTAAACAAAGGGCCTCTGAAAGCGAAATATTACCTAGTTAATTCGCACAAAATGGCAGATAACTGCATGTGGGCCATTTCACGAAAAAGCCGCCATCTTCTCCCACACATAACGCTCATGCATTTCAGTAAAAATTAGTGATTTTAAAGTGTAATGAAAAAAAATTTGTCGGATAAAGAATCACAAACCGGTGTGGGATTTTTTTTTTTTTTTTGGAAAAAAATAAAGTCGTTATTTTTTGAAATTACTACTTTGTAATGAAACATATGAGCTTCATGGGCGGGACAAAATGGCGGTGTTTTCATGGAAGGGTTCACATACGTGTTTTGAGATTACAAGGTAAGCATTTTCAATTGCAAAAGAATTTAACTGATGGTTGAAAAAGAGTCGGGTTTTTTTCATTCATAAACTCATGTCTTTTGCATTGAAAAAAGGCTTCTTGTAACCTGTAACTCGCGTATGCAGTTTTCTGAAGTTTTGTACGAATTTAATTAGTTTTATTTTATGACACAAGGTATGTTTTTAATTCTTAAGGATGTCTTATTTTGCTTACGTGTTTCTTTTTGGAGCAATTAAAAAATTCTTCTTAATTTACTTTGTAATTTCTTTTGACTTCTCATTGCATTGTGCTTGTAATTAAAAGACAGGCAATCACGTAATCGATTGCTTTATGTGGTGAGTAAACTTTGAATCCAGCGCTCTCGTGCTGCCATGGTTTGATGCTAATTTTATTTAATTTTTGATTAGTAGATAGCGAGTCACGTAATAAATTGCTTTATTGCTTTACGCAGTAATTGGGCCTTAAATGAGACAATGTGGTGTTGCAGTAGCCTTTTTTGCTGGAAATAGTTGTTTTCGCACTTTTTTTTTCGCAAACCGCAAACATTATTTACGCAGCTTGGTGTTAAAATTTGCAGTTAAACTAAAAATATCTTATTTTAACATAGCATTGAAATACAAAACTGAAACACAACAAGCAGGTACCGTTGTTTACTAGGACAGTAATTCAAATCCATAGTGAATTGTACCCCATAAATTTAAAAAGAGTAGTTAACTACTATTTGTAACGGATAAAAATTAAATATTATTAACTATTGCTATCATATGAAACTCGCACACATGAACAATTTCAAAAAGCAATAATCTTTAAACTGTTGAGTGCAAATCTATTAATTTTATTAAAAAGGATGTTTTGTTACTGGACATTGAGCTCACAACCGCCATAGCGGAAGCAGACTCATTAGTAGTAGTTCTCGAAATGAAAGCCGGTTGAGTTGTTTAAGATTGTCACGGAGCTCATTTATTTCATTCGCTGTCTTTCATACTGCATTCTGAACAAGAGAACTATAAATTCTTCAACACCGAGCATTTACTGCAGATGTCGTTTAGTTCCGTTCCTTCGTGAAGATAAAATAATCGAATAGCCAGCTGGTACTAAAGACCATTTCATCAATTTAGCAGTAGTCATAAGTAGTTCTACAGAATAATAATTGCACGGAATAATGTAATTCCTCCTTAAAACTTACGATCAGTTACGAAAGGTTTTTTTTTTTATTGTTTTTTTAAAAAGTTAAATCAAGGGCAGAGTTTTTAAAAGTGGCAAAGTTTACTTTTTACGCATCATGCAAATTACTTTTTGAACCAAAAATCAGTTGTTTTTTTACCTTTTTTACGGAGATATTTTCCTTTTCTTTTAAAAGTGATTCATCTCATGAAAATGAGATGTTTTCAAATAGTTGTAAGTGAATCACATCATAACTAAACCAAAACTAGTAACTTATGCAGTAAGAAAAAAAATCAATGTGTCTGCGTTGTGCTTCATAATCTTGATTTTAAGACTAAGAAGATAGTGTTTTTCCTTTTTAAGGAAAGAGAAGAGGTGGTAGATTTCACGTCACACTATGGATGGCGTAGAGCTAAATTCAGCCCCACTGGTATGCTGATTTAACTAATGATTGATAAAGAACAAAGAAAAACTTAAAATGTTCTTCTTACTTCCAGTGCCTTCAATTTTTTTCTTTTTTTTTTTTTCAAATTTTTTGAGTCAGTTTTCTAGATACCAGAGAACGCAATAAACTGACAACCAAACAAATAAGCCTAAGCTTTTTTTTTTTTGTGCTTAACTTTCACTTATTACTATGGAAAAAAAACATTGCATGTACATTCAGATTTCAAAGTGTTATTGCACTACAAAACCAATTTCCATTTTTGCTAAGTTTCAGATAAATAGAATTAATGCTTCTTTTCGCCAGTGCTGTTTACGTTAATAAAAATCTCGGTTTCGTGAAAATTAAGAAAGATAAAAGGACCTTCAGTTACGTACAGTACGATTTCAATTCATAAAATTTCTTCTAGTGTTCTACAAAATTTATAATCTGAATACCAATATGCGGATATATATGGAATAATATTAGGGCATTTTTAATTTCTTAAAATCTCAAAAACATTTTCTCTTTTTTCTTTTTATTTATGTTTACAAAAAAAATAAGCAAAAAGTTATATAAATTTAGCAACTCCTTTAGTTAAAATGACGTAAGATTTTGTTCTCAATTACGTTGAAATTTTTTTTATAGATCAGCCCATAAAAAGTAGATTAGATACAAAACGCATTTTATCCGTAAAGTTTTTCCAAAATTGACTGAAGAATTTCTCATCTGCTTTTTGATGTACATTACTCTTACCACAAAGGAAGCATTCATTATTTAAATTAGATTTAGTTCTAAAAGGAAAGAATTTTTCAAGACATTATCATCGAAAACCAAATTATTTTTCAATTCATAACGTTATACGGTGGTATAATTAATAACCGAGCACAAACAAACCGTAAAAACCGTGTTCATGTGCGAAAAATTGCTTAGAAAATCCTTAAGAAAAGTCTTTGGTTTTCAAGTTTAAACTAAACTACGCTTCGGAGCAATTAAGATTCAAAAATGAATTTTTCAAAGAAAAAGAAACTTTCACGTGCCTATCAAAAATCTCACGAGTCGTTAATTACTTTCTCCGTGATTAAAATTGGATAGAGAGAGTTTTCTTTCAGCAATAAGATTTTGCAGTTTTGTGGGAAACCAAAGTAGACGAGGCGTTTTTATAAATTTTCGGCACGTGTTATAATTAAGATTATTTTTTATAAATGAAATAAATTGCACTTTCTTTGTTCAGATTGTTGCTTTGAGATATTATCATATAACTAAGATTAAAACTATTTCACAAAATGAGCCTTTGCAGTGACAATAGAAGAATAGAAGCAAATAATAAAAAAAGCAAAAATGCGTGCAAGAATACGCAGACACATGTTTCTGTGCTACAAGAAATGCAAATTTCGATGCATAGTGCGTTAGCTTATTGATGCAAAGACATCAGAAATTTTGGCGGTTTTCAGATGTCTTTACATCCATATGCTTACACTTGTGCATTGAAAAAGGAATTTCTTGCAACGCCGAAACACGTATCTCTGCACATTTGCTTTTGTAATCTTGTATTATTTGCTATTATTTTTAAGCACAAAGGCATGTATTTATTTCTGACAATAGAAGAGTTTAGAGGTACACATTGTGAAACAAACAAGGGAAGCTAAATCTTTTGCTAAATGTGCCGCTATCAACTTTTTAGCAAAATGTTGCAATCTGATACAAAGAAGCTTTTCCCGTAAATTTCAACTTTTTCAGGGAAAATATCGTTTTGGAGCCTTCCTCAGTTAGATACACCTGGTTCCGTCACGCCATGGTTATGAAGGCACGAGACCAATAGATATAAAAGGCGTACTTTTATCTTGAATCGGATCACAAACATTTTCCTGTAACCGTGTCGGTAGTCCATCCGCTGCACGTGGTTTCCTGTGCTTTTGTTATCAGGAAGGGTTCTGTTTTTTTTTTTATTTGTTTACTGTATTTGCTTTTTTTCTACGTGACTTTTACAGAAAAGAGAACAAGTTTTTGTTGCGTTATGATATAACTTTTTTCTTCTACCTATTTTTTTACAAAAGCCCTAGACTTACAAAAGAGAGACATAAATTGCGTTTTGCTTCCGAAATGACCTGATATGACAAAGTATTGTAATCGATTATTCCTATTATTGGACATTTTTATATCCTTTTCTCTTCCTTCCGCTCTGTTTCAGTTTTCCTTTTTCTTTTCTAATTTATTTGTCATTTTTTTTTTCCTGCTTCCATTCAAAAGTTTGAAAAAAAAAGTTTAACTTTAGTATGTCGTAACTTAAATGTGAATTTTAAGTAGTAAACGTACAATTCCGATTGAACAAAAGGTTTCACTATCTTTTCCAGAAAGTCAGGTGAATTGAAAACAAAGAAATCATTTATGTTATATCCTGATGTGGCTGAGAATTCATTTGAAAGGTAAGTGTAGTCATTTAGAGCAGTAATTCTCAGCTAGGGATATGTGGACTACTGAAGGTAGACGAGTTGTGAAAATTAATCTACATCAATTTATTAGGTGCAATGGGGAATTTCACATTTAAGAATATATATATATATATATATATATATATATATATATATATATACAGGGTGTCCACTCCAATCGTGGACCAATAGCTAATTTCTAAACCGTTAGAGATAAGCATATAGTTTATTTAGGAAAAAATCTCCAAATTACGAAAGGAATTTTGGGTCTATTCAATGTTTTTCAAAAAATCAAATTTTGAAAGAGTTACAAAATTTAAATTTTTATACAGCCCCCCAGTCCTATCAGTCATATTTAGTAAAACATTCTTGACACTGTAACGTTTAAAACTAAAAAAAAATCACTCTTCTACCACAAAAATTGACCGAGTTATGACGTTTTGAAAAATCAAGATTTTGAAGGATTTCGCATACGGTCCCTTAAGCCATCGCTCGATGACGTCATGAAATAATGCAAAATCTTGATTTTTCAAAACGTCATAACTCGGTCAATTTTTGTGGTAGAAGAGTGATTTTTTTTTAGTTTTAAACGTTACAGTGTCAAGAATGTTTTACTAAATATGATTGATAGGACTGGGGGGCTGTATAAAAATTTAAATTTCGTAACTCTTTCAAAATTTGATTTTTTGAAAAACATTGAATAGATCCAAAATTCTTTTCGTAATTTGGAGATTTTTTCCTAAATAAACTATATGCTTATCTCTAACGGTTTAGAAATTAGCTATTGGTCCACGATTGGAGTGGACACCCTGTATATATATATATTCTTTTTTTTGAAGGAGTATGGTCGAAATTCATTTTATTTCGTCATTTGCTTTCTTAAAAAAATTATCTCAAAAGACTTTCAGTCGCTGTTTCAAATTCCCTGATGTCACAAGCGATAAGAAATGCTGTAAGAAAGGCCGCTTGATAGACTAGACGCAATTTTGGGGTGAAATGTTTCTTCGTTGCGGAGCTGGGACTACCAGAAATCCAAAATGGATTTTGTGTTAGGCTTTACACCAAAGTTTCTCCTCTTGTAACGTCATAAGAGACCACGCATTGTTTTAAAAGTTGCATTGAAAAAATTTTCTGCCGCCATGTTACTTTTTTTCTGCTTCTCCTATCAATATTAGTGACGAAAAGTAGGACTTTTGTCTTACAAAACACCCGCATTCAATTTATTAAAAGAAAACTTTTAGATTCCTTTCTTTTCACCGTATATAATTGCTGTGAAAATGAAAATATTATTTCTATCGTATGTGCATCGCTTAGGATTTGGAAGTATACCAAGTGGTCCTCAGAAAAAAGGTTAAGAATTTGTACCGTGTGTATCTTGCGTCGCTTCGTAGTTTTTAAATTTTAACCTATTCAACCAAATAAAGAGTCAAAGGTCCAAGCAAACACTCTATCCCGAATGTTACGATATTAGTTTCTATCTTTTTATGCATTTTACGAAATAAGTTGGCAACACAGAACAATTTATGGTCCAATCATTCTACAGTTATTATTTAAAAACTTCCCTCAAGTGCTGATTTGAAGTTGTTTAAAAAAACTCGACCTCCATTGTAATAGTCTATGCGCCAAAAATTTTGACGAATAAAATGACTCTTTGAAAAGCAATTTTAACTCTTAGATCTGAAAAGGAAAGTCTTTTTGTTTGGAAGAAACAAAATGCTATTACTTAGATTTTTGATTGTTGAAATTAAGCTCTAAATACGGAACTGGGAAGAAAAACGATTTTCGTGAAAAACTTGCAGACGTTAGCATTTGTTAATAAAGTATCATAAAACCACTTTATTTATTTAAACACTTTTCAATTTAATTTTAAAAGGTTTGGCTAAATGTGCTCATATTTCTAGAAAAGCAATGTAATGTATTTGAATGCATTTAACTAAAAGAAAGAAATCACAGGCTTTCTCGGCAATTCTTAAAAACGTTAACATAAATAAACTATTTCATTTTAGTATTAAATCTTCACGGAACTTTTAATATTAAAGCTTGAAAATTAAATTTCAATTTCATTCCTCAGTTTTGTACCTTTTAGTAAAACTCCCGTTTTATATCTAAAGGCATTTTTCTAAAATAATACCCTTCAGCACACTTCAGTTAATTCTGTTAAGCATTTCCCTTCGTTCAAAAATTTATTAACTCTTGAATTGTGGAACCAGAAGTTGCTACTAAGCCAAACGATTTCTATTTTAAATAAAGCCAAGAAAGATTCTAAAGTAATTTACTCACATTAAACCTCTCAAGTAAAAGGCAAAGAAATGCCAAATTGCATTTTTCTGGAAAATTTATTCCCTGATTTAATACGCAGGACATTATTTATTGCTAAAACTGCGCTTTGAAAGAACATGTTTAAAAATTAAAATCGCTAAACCATAATCGCATTGCTTTCGGGCGCTGAGTTTTAAATCTTGTCGGCAAGAATGTTTCACTTTTAAAAGTCGTATATAACATGATTAGTGTTTGTTGAGTGTAGGTGGTAGTTTGGTCGCGGTGGCCGAACAGGAAAGAGGTTGGACTCGCAACTGAAAGATTGTGGATTCGAGGCAACCCGTTGAAATCTCGAATCTGTGTTCGCTAATTGTGACTGATACACATTAAATATGTCGTAATCGTAATGTCTTCCAAGTTCTATACAAATAAATGTCTCTGGAGGTGTTTTATCAGGTGTCGCACTTATCCTGGTCTGAAAAGAAATGAAGTCCTTATCCTCAAGGCCTTATCCAACCTGTTACGCCACATGTGATAGTAGGCATGTGAGACCTAGGAGTGTGATGTAGTGCAAGTGGTACTTTCAGACTACAGAGATAACAGTTACTATAATATACAACAAAGTAAGGAATTCGTCCAAAACTAAATGAATACTCTTTCCAAAGACGTGTTTGATTCACTAATTTTCCGCTTTTGGCCTTTATCTGGTAAAGATGGAGGGTCGGATGAAATGGGACAGTGGGATAGACAGGACAGCTGCATTTATGACGAACTAGAATGCAAAGAAGCATTTTTAGCTTTCTCAGTATGTAATGCAGATGAAAGCCAAGCAAAAAGTCTAAAGCTGCTCCATCAACTGTCCCACTGTACCCCGAGTCTACGAGTGGATTTTCCTCGTCGATGAAAGAAGTTGTTTTAAAACATAGCTGACGTGAATATTTTCATCAAGCCGCCTAATATAAGATAAAAAAGAGTGAAATTAAAAATTTTCTTCAAAAAAAGTCTAACAATTTTAAACTTTTACTAACCGTATTAATGTTATCAGCGGTATGTTAATATTATTTAACTGAAGATATATCTGTTGCTAGCTCTGACTCAGTTTGCATTTTATTTCCAATTACTTTCCATTAAACACTATTTTGAGCAATATTTTTACCTTGACCTCAAAAATTGCGGCATTGGAATACTTTACAGTGTAAATTTGCTTTCAGCTTTTAAATTGCAATTTCAAAATGTTGTTTCTATTCTAAAAAATATCTTCATATTTATTCTTTCAAGAATAAATATAAATTTTTGTAAGTATCAGCAGATGATATACCATGGGACCTTTACTATTAATGTACTGGAGATTAAAGAAAAGTAATCCACTAATCGTAACAGTTTTATATGATGGAACGGAAAAAAATGAAGTACGCACAATAGAGATGGTTAACTTCTTATTTTTTTAATTAGTTAAAAAGGCCAATCGAGCAAACAGATAGAAATAACTTGATGTTTAACTTAGATAAGACTCCACTCACAAAACTCTCAACGTAATACTACAATTAGTATTTAGAAGAACCAATTACTTTGAACAATGAACTTCATCGTAAATTATTGCTTATTTATTAAGAGGATATTTAAACAGTTTTGTTGTTTTACATGAGAACTACTTTTGTTACCCATATCGTTTCTTTCTGTCAAACTAAGGCTCAGAATTTAATTCTGACAAGTCCAACAATAATACGAAAAATCATTTAAAACGTTTAATCTGATGACATTTAATGGATGCGTGAACACCAAAAATAATACTAAGGACAAGAAGTAATCACCTTTTTTTCCTTTTTTAGAGTTATGTTGAGCAATACTATGTGAAGTAAAATAAAATAATAAAAAGGGTGATTATGAGAACATCAGAAATTACACCCGTTCGATTTTCGAGAACTGACTTTCTTTCTATTTGAAGAGAAAAAAATCGAATTTATTTACTTTTTTGTTACGGAAAATGAAAATAAATATTGTTACAAATCTTGTAAATAGTTGTTGTTTTTCCTGCCTTGCATCATTTTCACTAGTTTTGTTTTTATCTGGCGACATGTTGCAAAAGTATCTGAAGATATCACTTTTATCACTTGTATACCGGCCCTGTAACGTTTTGTAGTTTTTACACTTGCCCTACATTTAACAAGCATGAAGACATTTTCACGCTGAATGTAATATCGTGGGTTTTTCTGTTTATCACTAGAATTTTCTTGAATGGATTATTTAAGTTTGTGAATGAACGAACACTCTGGATTTTGCTAGAACGTTGTAGAAATTTCCTTCCGAGTATAAATAGCCGTCCAACTGCCTTGAACAGAGTTAGTTGGTTAGTTGTTTTCAGATTTGATTTCTGGTGACTCGTTTTATTCGCTTGGGCGAATGTTTGTTTTGCTTTTGTAATTTCTTAATTACTGTTCACGTCAGATACGTGATGCTGAGTTACTGTTGAGAGTACAGTGTACTGTTTGCTACCTAATTGCTGGATGTTTAGCAATTGTTTCCTGCTCCTATTGTACATAAGTGTACATACTTGTAAATAAATTTATAGTTACATCCTCAAGATTGGAATGCTCATTTAAAGAAAGTTGACGGTGCTACGAACTCGTTACAATTTTGGCGCCAACGTGGGGCATCTTCAAGGACTTTCTTGGAATTATCTGTGAACTTGGACTTTTTGACTTCGGAATTTTATGGTGATTACACGAGCAATGGAGGAACAACTGAAACAACTCCTTGATGCGATCAACGCTGTTAAAAGTGATATGACTGTGAATCAAGAACAATTAAAGAATGATGTGGGGACTCTGGCTACTAATCAAGAACAATTAAAGAATGAGCTGGCTACTAATCAAGAACAATTAAAGAATGAGCTGGCTATTAATCAAGAACAATTAAAGAATGAGCTGGCTATTAATCAAGAACAATTAAAAAATGATCTGGCTACTAAGTAAGAACAATTAAAAAATGATGCAAGGCAGGAAAAACAACAACTATTTACAAGATTTGTAACAATATTTTAAACATTATTGCTCTTTTTACTTAAAACTGAAATTCCTACCCTAGTTCAAAATAATTCTGAATCGTTTTAAAATATAGTAAAGTTTATAAATGTTTTATTAATCTTCATCTTCCATTTGAAGAACTCTTTTTAATGAAACAATTACCGCCTATTTGAATAGGAGATATAAAGGGACAAAAAATTTTCTATAGAAGTGAGAAATTTTTGGAACTGTTCTGTACGTTCAGTGAACTGAAAATATTACGCAGAAACTTAATCATGTGAGTGAGACATCAGGGAAAAGATATTTCGAACAAATTTAGGTGTTTTTAAATCGAAAAATTTGTTGTAAGATGGTTAAAGGTCTCAAACGACTACATGTGACTCACCAACATATTAGGTGACGTATTTATCTTCCTTTTTTTTTTTTTTACCAGTTTCATAAATTCGCCCTTTTACTTCCTGTTTTATTTAATGATGTTTACGTGTTTCATTTAACCAACCATGTCAACTGATATACATAGGTATTTTCACTTAAATGTTTTTTAAACAAATTTAGGTATTTCTGAATTGAGTAATTCTACGAAAAGCTGTTATAAAATACAAATTGACTGACGAACATGTGCTGTAGTTTGCAGGTTCTTAATTTTAGTTTAAATTTCTCGTTTGTCTTTTCCAATTTCAAAATATAATTTGTTTTATTTCACTCTTTTTCTTTCAAATGAAATTTAAACTTCCGTGCAAATATATCTGCACACATAATGACAATTTTAACTGCAATACAATAGTCGCATAGTGTAAAGTCAAAATAATTAACTTTCTGGAATTTAGAAATTACTTTTTCTTTTTACAGAAATTGTTAAAACCTATTAAATATAATAGAATTTGCGTATTAGCTTGCAATTTCAATGTAAAAGTGTACGTATAAAATGTACAAAATAATTTTTTTAACTTAAACTTTTATGTTAAAGTAATACTTGGCTTTCTTTTAGTATGTGAATATTTTTAATCGTTGATCTTTTTAACATTTGTTGATATTTACAGCCTTCGTGAGATGAGTTTCACATTGCTGTTTCCCCAAACATTATTTGAAGGACTTTGTTATTTGATGGACTTTGTAAAATGATGTAATGAAGTACATCAAGAAAAGGTTTGAAATTGTTTATGTACGGACAAGGAACATGCCGTTTGCATTTAACCTCAGTCCCCCCCCCCCATTTCCTAATTATATTTCATTTCAAAATATACCAACTTCAAAAATATGAGTTTCAATGGTCAAATTTCAAAAGCCAAGTGTACACATAATTATAGGCGTTAAGTCAGGGTTTAACCTTAATTATAGCTTACTTTCGAATTGTTTAATTCTATGGCAGAGCAATGCAGTGTTATTGTTTATTATTATTGAAATTGTTTATGTCCACAAAAAGAACGTGCCATTTACGTTAAACCTCAGTCACTTCAAAATTGTATAAAAAAAAAAAGGTTTTGTGATAAGCAATTGTGATAACGATGCTAATTTGCTGCTGTACAGAAAAACGTTGAAATACTAAATTAGCGGGGTTTGTTTTCTTTTCAATTATTGGCAGCAAGCAACCAACTTCAAAAATATTAGTTTCAAAGGTCAAATTTCAAATGCCAAGTGAAAACATATGGGCGTGAAGTCAGGATATTACAGTAAATATAACTTACCTTCGAATTGTTTAATTCTATAGCAGAGCAATGCGATGTTATTAATTGATCCTTCGACTCCGAAGAATCTTTTAAAAGGTTCTGACCATGATTCAGATCTGGCATCATGTAGTTTAGCTAATCTGAAAGAAAATGAAGCAGAACTTTAGATACGTATGTATACGTAGGTATGCTACGTATATACCACATCTATACCATACATTTTTATGCATGGTATTATGTATGGTATAGGCGTGGTATACCATATATTTTTAGACCATCTATTTTCAACAACCATATACTTTTAGATTATTAAAATTCTTAACAACTACCTTACATTACCATCAAAATTAAATATATTTGTATAGTTATTAAGTAGCAAAGCCAAAGAGAAAAGAACAATCTAAAATAGTGATTAGAATGAGTAGTTCATTAGAATTTCAACTCTAATATTTAAAAAAATTCTACTGAAAACACATCCTGTTTTTTTTTTTTTTTTTTTTTTTTTTTTTTTTTTGACCCTGCAAACTTCATTATTTTACTTCAAAGCTTATTGCTAGCTTTTAAATTGTTGAAACCACAGTGCTTAGCCGTTTCCTAATTATTATACTTCGAGATTAGGAAAAGTGAACTAAAATGCATTGTTCTTTCGCAATTAAAGAGTCATTTTGGAACGTTAAGTTCGAAAGAGTAAGAATACAATATTCTCTTAATTTTTTATTTATATTCTTTTTTATTTAAGAAAACATTTAATGTGACTCGCAGTAATATTCAAAGAACTGTATTACCTTTTTTTAAATAAAAGCATTCATTTCTTAGTATTACATGCTACTCATTCATTATCGTGAGCCGTAGTTAAGTTTTCATGCTTTCATAAAAAATAGTATTGGCAGACTCTTGTCTGGAGTGGCGACATGAAACATCCCGGCTGCCATAACGCCACTGTCTCGTAAGCATAGAAAATAGTGTCGTTTATTACATTCCAAAAATTCTATTTTAACCTAAATCATTGGTAACCTAAAGTACATGTAATCATTCATAAACAGCAGGCATTAGATAAAGTACGAGCCCACATCATCAAAAACTAATTAAACGTTGCCCAATTGACAGTGATTTTAGATTTGGATTTCTTCCTTTTTTTCATTTATTGCGCTCTAGATTCAAAGTGGAGATTGGTGTTCAACCAATTCAACTGACACACTTATGTTTTGTGATGTCCGAAATTTGATAGTTGAATATCAAAAAGAAAAGCTTTTTTTCCAAAAAAAAAGTAAAAAGCTCAAAAGAATCTATAATGCAAAATATATAATAAATGTTTCTTAACATTTTTAAGTCTGTACATATCAGTAAGCGAATTTTAAGCAGCTTTAAATAAAATGTTTACATAGAAAGTTACTCAAGTGAAACAAACTCAATTATGGTTCAGCGAACAGCTATACCAAAGATAAAATTTAGTCATTATTTCAGTTTCTGTGTAAAAGTTTAAAAAAACGAGCTTAAAAATTTGCCCAACTTTTTGAGGAAAACTTTCTTTTGTTACAAAAGAAACTACTGGCATTTTGTGAAATTTTATAGTTCTCATAGGTCTATTATAAAGTTGTCGAAGTCTTGGAAACATCTCACCAAACTTTGTTGCAATTAGAAGGAATTTTATTTCAAAATAAGCTTTCACAACTGTTTTTTTATTCTTTTTTTTTTTAATAAAATCATATCAAAAAATAAATTGAACAAATCCTTTCACGTTTAAAAACGGACATTATACGACAAAATATAAAAATGTTTCTCTGATGTAATTAGTTAGTGGTCTGTGAGGTAAGAACTGCTGGAAGTCAGATGGAATATAAACTAACTTGGGTAAAAATGCATTTGCAAGTTAAATTTTACATCCCAAATCTTCATCGTTTTCCCACTTTTTGTACTACCTATGTACTATGTACTATGTGCAACCATAGCATTTTATTGTATAGACGGAAGGCGAAAAATAATTGTATTTTAAGATTGAAATATTTTTTAAATATACTAATATAAACAGATTTTGAGAAAACACATAGATATTTTTTCTGACTTAAATTTATTTACCGTCTACTGAGTTATATTTTTGCACTTAGCATACTAACACGAAGTTAGTAATAAAGGAGTGGTCTTATTAATAATATTTTGTTTGCTGTGCTTTACAAAATGTATATACAGAGTAAAGATTTGTAATAACAGACTTAAGTCAGAAGAAAGTTAAAAACATTGTTTCGTTTCAGATTAACCCAAAGGTAAGATAATACTCCTGGATAATTCGTTCGAAAAAAAGTTTGTAGTTAATTTAAAAAAACTACGCAAAAAAATAAAATAAATAAATAAAAATTTAACTAGAATTTATGTTCTTTAAATGGCGTTTAGGATTTTAATACTTATCAAAAACAATTACAGTGATAGTCATGTTTATAATTTTCATTACATTTTACCTGATGAATTCAATCGCAAAAACACTAACTCAATAAAGTCATTAGACAAAAATCATGGGTAAAATATAAAAAAGTATTTAAAATCGAATCCCTTTCATTTAAGATTTACATATTCACAACATACATACTTGAAATGAACAGCTTACAATCATAACAGGCCAGAAATATTCATTTATTATCTCACATTTAATTAATTTTGCACTCGTCTTCGTATACAGTTGCAGAGAAAACGCATAACAGCACGTACCATTAATTTCCAGGTCGTAACCTATGCAAATACTTTATGTTATGCTTTACGTAACAAAGTTTAATTTGAGCAGTTATCAAAATTAAATCGCCTGATGCAAAGGAACATTCGTGACCGGATGGATGATCCATGGCATCAACTTCGATCTTAGCAACCCCCAGACAAAACCTCGTTTTCTAACTTCCCCAAAGCACTGACGGCTCAGAAACCCCAATGGAACAGTAACCTGCTTGCCTGAATTAATACATGAGTCATCACGCCTCACTTGATGACCAGAGTTAATGATGAATTGCTACAAGTAATTTGTAACTGTGTTCCTTCTAATGCGTTGATGATTCATTTCATTCGCAATTTGCATGCGAAAACTAGGAAAAATGTAATGGCGTACGATGTTTTATGATTGCTTGTGCAAATAAGAGCAGTAAATTTTGCGAGGCGCACCATATTTCAATCAAACATGAAGGGTCGAAACGTTACTTTGTAAATCTTTTATGTGCAATTAGAGAGGGAACAGTTAGGAAAACAGAGAAACGGGAGTACGCATTATAAATAACTGCAATAACAATTTAGAGAAGGAGGCAGTTTACAGTTCTATGTTTTCTGACGCCTGGATTTCTTACAAACGCCCAAATATATTGCCCTCAATTTACTCCTTAAAAATAAGCGTTTTGGGAGGGGGGATTCGTGCTTTATTTATATAAGTAATAAGGTGAGGTTTCGAGAAAGTTCAATGATTACAAAATGTTATTTATTTGGAGCTCCAAAAAGTGCAATCACCTTCCAGAAATTAGAAATCGTAAAAAATATTTCTCATGTCATTTTTAAGTTATGTTTATTTTATTCCTTAATTTAAATTAAGATCAAAAGCAACGTTTTTTTTTCTCTCTAAAGAACGCTTTACTATTGAGTACATTTTATTTTACTTTTTTACATCTCGATGTTTCTTAAAGAGGAATTCTTCAATTTTGTCTGGTGTTTTTCTAAATTCTAAACCTTAAATAAAGCCTAACGAATCATTGAATATGGAAGTTTTTGTCATGCTTTCTCTTATGCATCATCACAAATGTTACCCAATTGCCAGAAAGATTTCTCAGACCTTATTTGTGTCCAGAAGATTCACTTTCGACCATGACTTCTTCCTTTCGATAATGGTAGCTACGTTCCATATAGGAATGATGATATTCATGGGGCCAAATTTGGTTAACCCCTTGACATACAAGACGGGAATGACTCGTCATTCAGTCTTTCATTTTATGGGCCATTATAGTCATTGAAGAGCTAGAAGGTTTTTTTTATTGTTATTATTTAGACGTTATTTCTTAACGGCAGATTAATAAAAATCCAAAATAAAGTGCATTCTTTCTCAGAGTTCACGTAACTGTTCAGTTGAGTGAAATTAAATGATATTTTTCGGTCGCATCGAGTTCAATTTAATTTGTATTTCAATGGTTTAAGGACTGTTATTATGTTATGAGTTATGTCCCTGTCTTTCATCTCCCTGTGCTCATGCTCAAAACAATAGAAACCACACCATTCACCACTATTCTTTCTTGTTGAGCCTCAATCAGGGTGGTCTCTACTTACAGTTCTATGAAAGCAGCATACTAGTACTGAAAAACGCAAGGAGCTCAGGCATGAAGTGAATTAGCATTGCGTTTTCAATTCACACTTAGTAAATCTCCAGCACACGCAACGAGGTTTGAAACTTGAGCTAAAAACAGTCCCTTTGTACATTCTACAGACTCATTTGCCACTATATTTGACCCTTCTTAAAACCACTCTTAAATGAATATTCAATGCACATAATAGACATCCGGTTCGTAATAATATTTCCTTTTAATCTTGAAGACTTTTTTGAAACTTGGTTTCAAATATTCCTGTCACAAATAGTGACTTATAACACTTTTTCTTTTTACTAATAGATTTATGATTAGTGAGCTTCGTAGTTACAAATTGAAATATGGCAGCGTCATGATTATGTTTTCAATAATTTTGCTGTACAAGTTTTACTGTGGGCAACAATAATTGTTGAAAAGCAGCCTCTTTTGTTGAGTGTACCAATCAGCGAGAAAACATAACTGATTATGCTAAAAAGATAAGGTAAAGCTTGTGTTTAGAAATATAATTTACTTTCGGTCACTTACGGGGGATCATGCCCACCACTACCCTCAACCCCCCCCCCCAACCCCCTCCTGGATCGATCCTGAACAAACACCACGTCCCCTTTCGATCAAAATGGTACAGAATCTAAATTAGACGAACACATGCAACCATACAAAAACCGGCATCAAAAAACAAAACAGAAGCGTTTACTCATCAGTGCATTAATTAGTGAGGGAAAGATGGAAGAACGCCAAAATGCCTTGTGGGCGGTCACTTCGACCCCGTTTTTCAGAGCTCGGCAGCGGGATGAGGCTAATATCTGTCGTCCGGTGCATTCCCTGGGATCGTCGGCGCAGTGCGTCATCCCCTGATGATAGACTTCATCGTGCCCCAGTGATATGATGGTCTTTCATTATTCGATTAGTGCTGTCGTTTGAACGGGAGGTCATTTTTAATTCCGATTAAGACGCAGTTGTAGGAGTTAAAACCGTGGTTTTGTTTAATACCTTTTCATTCCGTTTAAGAAATTAAAATTATGATTTAGAACAAATATTGAGGTTGTGGTCCGAGTTATTTTTATCATAAAAAATGTGTCCGCTCTTATGTCCGCAAACATAAAAAAATAATTTTCTCACCATTCGAACCGATAATTCTCGTATGAAAAAAACAGGTCTTTGTGATTTTTTACAGATATTTAATTTATTCACAGGATTTTGTTACAAATATCCTAAAGCTGTAAAAAAGCGTAAAATAGTTATTGAAATCTTTTACTTCATATTTTATTTATATTCATTAACAACCGGTTTTATTCTTTACTTATAATAGATTTCAAGTATCAAATAAGTAAATACAAAACTCTTTCTAACTTAAAAAGTATTTGTTACTGCGTCAGTTCGTTAATATTTTAATATTTTTTTATCTTTTAAGGTAATATTATTACTTCAAATTTGTACTACTACTTAGTTCTTTTATTGTCTTCTGAAACTTAATAACATACGCTTCTCAAAAAACCGTTTAGATAAGTGCTATTGTTCTTCCTCCGTAAATGCTTGTTTTTCCTTTGCTTAATGTGGTTCGTAATTGTTTTTACTATAAGTGATTTCTGGCACTTCTCAAACACTTACTGCGATTTATAACTAACTGCAGTAACAGCACTAAAACCTAAGTAGATATTTATTTATAAAACGAATATGAATATTTTTAAGGATATTGTGATAATGACAAATGATTAATCGTGCATTTATACCATGATGAAATAAGATGTGTGAAGCAAAAAAATTAAATAATAATACTTCAATCAATGTAAAAATCTCACCAATGGCCTTATTTGCGAAAGCTGTGTGTATGTCATACCGACCAACAATAGAAAGAATTAAATCATTTTTTTTTCCTAACTTCTCCTTAGAGCAAAGTAGCATCAAAAACAAGAAACGCAAATTATAAAAATTAAGTTTTACTAAATTAACCTATTTGTTTAAATACTTAAACTGTTTATTCAACCATATGTTTAAGAGCAGTTGCAGGATATTCCACTACAACGCCAAAGTATTCTTGGTGAACTTCAGCAGCATCTTGTGTTATGCTCACGTTAACTATCCAGAAGATATAATCTTGTAGAAAAAAAATGACAGACATTAAGAACTTTAGATAATTCTGCAGATTATAGTATCTAGATGCTACGTATTCTGCAAGCTAGCAACAAGTGTGTGCGTGTGCTTGTGCTCTTACAACGCAAATACATCTATTTATAGTTCGATTCATCAAAGATGTTTGAAACTGTTCTTTATTATTTTCCTCAAAAGCAATTTTAAAGACTTAAATTTTCCTTCAAGTTTTTAATTTGTTATATTTAATTCCTGCTGTGGGTGGTTTTCTTTTATTTTTTAATTCACTAATTCGTACATTCTCCCTTAACTTCTCTCTTTCTAATTTCCTTTTACTTCACTTACTCCTTCCTCATTTCCTGAGCACTCCGCCGACGTTTAAAAAAGTAGTTTAGTACTTTAAAAAAAAACGTGATTATTTTAGCTTTAAAAGGAGAAATTTCTCTCAGCCTTTTCTCTCTCTTATCATCTGTAAAGCTGCATGATTGGAATTATTGATTTGCGATTCTCCAATGCCTGCCTCCCAGCCAGTTTACCCAGTGATTGGTTTATGGCTCAGACAGAAAACACTGACTGCAGCTCTCCGCGGAATGACAAATAAGAGACAATTCATCCGCCTACAAAAATGCTAATCAGGTGACTAGATTTATCGAACACATCTTCGAACGCAAGTAAGGATAAAAGAGACAATAAGAGAATCTTCTAAATTGACTACGCAAATTCGTTTAGTGTCAGGATATCGGTTGGATCGTTTTGAATGAAAAAAGACACGTATGGCGTTATTGTGTCTCAAAGTTTGACGTAGAAAATTATTTTTCGATGTCGATATTATGAAATGTACATAGCTCGATATGTCTTTGTGACGGGTGCTGTCAGTTTCGTGTTATGAAATGGTTGCTTATTGTTTTTGCTCTACACTTAATATTTAAAAACAAAGAAAAATAATCAATGAATATCAATAATAAGTAAATAAAAATGATAAATTCAAAAAAAATTCAAAAAAATGATATATTTTTTTATTATTCTTCTTGTCTTTAGAAACTTATTTTTCGCTTCTTATACCAATATTATGCAATGTACTCAACGCGGTATATCTTTGTGACAAGTGCTGTCAGTTTCGTGTCATTAAATGGTTATTTGTTATTTTTGCTCTGCATATAATGTTTTAAAAAATGGAAAATAAATAAATTATTATCAATAAACAAATAAAATATTTTTTTTTAATGAAACATAAATAATTCATAAAAATAAAAAGTTTTTTTTTTTTTTTTATTAATCTTTCCTATTATATTTGGAAACTTATTTTTTCTTGCTTTATCGATAATATGTAATATACTTAGTTCTATATTACTGCAGTAATCTGCTAGTTTTTTTGCAATTAAACGTTCGTATTTTTTATTCTACTTTTCTACACAGATGTATTTTTTTATTTCTTAGTTCGATATATTTTTTTATGACAGGAGCTGTCAATTTGGAGGAGTTATTTATTATGTCACAGGAGTTATTTATTATGTTTGCCTTACATATTTTAAAGAAAGAGAAAAAACAAATAATTACAAGCAAGTAAAAAAAATGATGAATTTAAACAGTAAAATATCAATATTTAATTCATAAACTTGAAAGGATTTTTCTGTTCAATATTCCTAGGGGAATGTACCCCAAAACGAGATAGCTAACCTATTCTTCACTTTATTTCTTATTGTATACAAGGTACATTCCAAAGTTAGACGGCATTTAAAAGTATGCACCTTTTGCTTTACTAAAAATACCTTTGTCATATTTGTTCGGTATTATTTATGTGAAAAATACTGGTTTCAAAAAGTCTTATACTATCCCGTTTTACCCGACCAAGGGTGGGTAAAACGGGATAGGGAATTGTATGTTATTATTTTGTACTGATTTTACTTTTGATTTAGTTTTTAGACCAAAAATAGGCTACGTAATTGTAAAGTTGGAAAATTACATAACACAGAAATCACATAAAAATGTATTGTCTTCTTTATCTGCTTTGGAATAAGCTTCGTGGGCCCATTCCTGGCATCTCGAGCATTGTATCCAGCTTCCTTCTCCAGATTTCGATTCAAGATACAGAGCGTTGCAGAAAATACATGCATCATTTTTTTCAGTTTCATCTTCTGAAGACGACGACGTCCAACCTTGGCTAACTGATGATTTTTTTTTTTTCGTTTTTTTTTTTTTTTTTTCATGTTACGTCTATTTTCTTCCATTTTTGCAAATGATGTTTGTGGGGTTTTTTCAGGTTCAGAGCAACATTTTAAAAATTTATATGCCTGTTTTGCATCTCCACCTGGTTTTCTTTTACGCCTCATTTGTTTTGTTTTCAGAACATTCAAGAGACTTGTTTTGGCAGCCTTTTTTCTCAGCTTTTAAATTCTTTTTCGTTCTTCTTCTTCCAACTCAAGCTTATATGGGCTTCTTGTTATAAATGCTGTTTTTCCTCTTCTATTATCGTGTTTATTTTGAGGTCTTGGTCCAATCACTCGTGGTGGAGGTAGAATTTCTTTGGATGATATGGAAAATGGCAGTGAAGGGCGACAGTATAGTCCAAGTCCTTTGACTCCTGTTGAAGTGAACGGTCAGATAAGGCCTGCATTTGTGCTAGTGTTATCGTTGCACTAAGTGATTCTTTCAATACTGTCTCTAGTGGCTGTGATGATAGCAAACTCTTAGATACTATGACTGAATTTGAAGATCTTTCGGATCTGATCTCATTTTGTTGCAGATTTAATGGGTGTTAGGATGTCATGTTCTGAGCATCCAGCAATGGGTGATCTGTTGGAAGAGAGGAAGCGAAGAGATATTCAGGAAAGACATCTGGGATTATATGGGAAAATGCCTGTTTTCGTGGACCCATTCACAGCAGTTTCGACAAGAGCTGCTCGTTAAAATGTTGCATTGAACATATTTCCTACATCGTAGATAGTAATTCCTTTGTCAGGATGGTTGAACATCCATTTACGAACCTCTAGCTCGCTTCGTGCTGCTTAAACACATTGAAAAAACATTAATGGAAATGGTCGGGTAAAACGGAACGCATCAAAATTGTATCCCGTTTTGGGCACCCTAAAAGTGTCCCGTTTTGCCCGACCATGATGCTTTTGACAACATAAAGGGCTGACCCCGGAACCGCCACTCACTAGCAATATTTAAGTACATGAAATTGTTGCTAAAAGAACTATGAACAAAATACAGTTCTAACCGAAATTGTTCCGAATTACGGAGAACCACAATTCTAGTTGTTCTACAGTCGAAAAAAGTAAAAAGTAAGTAAAAATCTCAATTGAAAACTTTGAAAAAATATTTCTTTGTGAAATACGTGGCTAGAGTTGAGATATTAACTGAGTATGCTGTCATGACGGTCGGGAACCAGTTTAGCTGTCTCTTGCGAGATAGTACCACCAGTCAAGCTCCAACGCCTACTATCCCGTTTTGCCCGCCGATCCCGTTTTGGGCAACATTCCCCTATATTATCATTTAAAACAGAGTTCTGGGACTTAAACACATCTCCATTGTTAATATGTACCCTAACTGGATAATCTGCAGAATTACTGCTTTTTTCAGTTTAGAGGTAGTATAAATAAACTTTTATTTTCTTATTTATGAGTCTTCTTAGGGCATTTATAGTTAGTGGCCATTGTGAAATGCAAAATGTTTCATTTAGTTTCCTTTAGGTTCTAAATTTAATAAAATATATTCTTGAATGATTGTTAAAGCAGAATTTTGAGACCTCAGAAAACGTGTTTGACTTCACAATACTCAGAACTTTAAATCTTAATGCTTAAAAATACCTTCATTCATTTTGTAAAATTAAAAAAAAAATGCCAAAAAAATATTTTAACTTAAGTAAAAACTATTATTGCAGTAACTCATAGAGACTTTGCTGCCTAATAGAATTTTAGCAAACAAATATTTTAACTTAAGTAAGAGTGCCCCAGAACACCTTAGTAATTGGCACAAAGTGAGAGACCTTACTGGCACGAACATTCTCAAAAAACTCAAGACCCTTTCCCAATCACATCGCATTTTTTTACAATGGATTCCCTCTCATGTGGACATCCCAGGTAACGAAATTGCTGACAGCCTTGCCAAAGCAGGGGCTGCCGAAGACACGGCACCCTCTGGGCCTCTTACTTCTCCAGAGATCGTCTCAATGACCAAGCTCAGGATCAAGAACATCTGGATTAATCCTCCGAGCCATAGTTGGTACAAGAGCGATCGCCCAGGAGGCTGTCTAGCAATCAATTTCAACAGGCAGTACCAAACAGCCATCTCAAGACTCCGCAGTGGACACACCAAGTCCCTCAGGTACTCCACTGGAGTTAAAGAATATGATTTGTGTAAAAATTGCTTCACTGGGCAGGCTTCTCCAGACCACATTTTATCCTGCCTGGGTCTGTCCACGGAAGACTTAAGAGATAGACCGGGTCTTGTCATTGACTTTTTGAAGGTGAATGATTTGTTGGACTTGATCTAGCTCTGCTAGATCCCGGGGATTTGAAAGAAGAAGAAGACTTACGTAAGAACTATATTATTGCAGTAACTCATAGAGACTTTGCTGCATAATAGAATTTTATATGCAGCAAAGTCATGGCAGCATCAATTGCTGCATAATAGAATTTTAGCAAAAAAATATTTTAACTTAAGTAAAAACTATATTATTGCAGTAACTCATAGAGACTTTGCGACATAATAGAACTTTAGCAATTATCGCTTACGGCAAATGTAATTTTGTGAGGAGAAATGGTAATGCTGCATTGCATTCCCATTTTCATCAAAGGGAATTTAATAGTAGCTATAACTGGTTAAAGCTAAACGTAAGTTAATTAAATTTCGGACACAGTGCTCCCTTGCTATCAAAGCGACAGATGGTGAAATTTCGTGGATAATGTTATTAATTGATAGCGCCTATTATAAGCTGTGAGACAATTCGAGACAATTAGTGTTTTATTATTTTCTAAACCTTTTTGCTTATTATAAATTATTTCAAATTATAACTCGTGATACTTAGCATTCTAGTGTAATGTTATTTCCTTTATATCATTTATTTATTTATTCATTTATTTATTAGTTTGAAGAAATCTTGATAAATATAACTCTCGTTATGCAAAAATGATTTTTAAAAAAATAATAAAAAATAACAAAAACGGGCTTTTGTTACCGACCACTTTTACTATGAGAGGAAATGTCACTTGATTTTTTTAGCCATATCTACTAAAACATTGTAATTTATTTTCGTACCTCTATTTCTTCAGCTTCAACACTTTAACACGTCACTCTGGCTACTTGTAATATTATCTTGATAAGAAAATTATATTTGTTGCAATAAAACAACAGTCATGTTGTTAGGAAAAAACAGGATTAAAACGGACTATTTATTTAAAAATAAATTTCAATGTTGATTTTGTATTACTTCTGACTAAAAACTAATCTGGCCGAAAATTAACTTTACACTGAAGTGACAAAAGTCATGGGATAGCAATATGCAAATTTTCAGATGGCAGTAGCATCGCATAGAACAGGTATAAATGCGCAGTGCTTTTACAGAGCTTTCATTTCTGTTCAAGTTATTCATGTGAAGAGGTTTTAACGTGATGATGACCGCACGACGTGAATTAACAGACTTTGAACGCGGAATGTTAGTTGGAGCTAGACGCATGGATCATGCCATTTCGGAAATCGTTAGAGAATTCAACATTCCCAGATCCACTGTGTCAAGAGTGTGCCGAGAGTATGAAATTTCAGGCATAACATCCCACCATGGACAGCGCAGTGGTCGACCGCCTGCACTTAAAGATCGAGACCGGCGACGTCTGCAAAGAGTCGTAAATTCTAACAGACAAGCAACACTGCGTCAAATCACCGTAGAAATCAATGTGGGACGTACAATGGACGTGTCTGCTAGAACTGTGCGGAGAAATTTGGATTTCTTGGGCTATTCCAGCAGAAGACCGACTCGAGTGCCTTTACTGACAGAACGACATCGCTTGCAGCGACTCTCGTGGGCACGTGAGCATATCGGTTGGTCCCTAGATGAATGGAAAACCGTGGCCTGGTCCGATGAGTCACGATTTCAGCTGGTAAGAGCCGATGGTAGAGTTCGAGTGTGGCGCAGACCCCACGAAGCCATGGACCCAAACTGTCAGCAAGGCACTGTTCAAGCTGGTGGTGGCTCCGTAATGGTGTGGGCTGTTTTTTCATGGCATGGACTTGGTCCTCTAGTGCGACTGGACCGAACATTGACTGGAAATGCTTATGTGCAGCTACTTGGAGATCACTTGCAGCCATTCATGGACTTCATGTACCCAAACAACGATGGGATTTTTATGGATGACAATGCGCCATGTCACCGGGCCACAACTGTTCGCAATTGGTTTGAAGAAAATTCTGGACAATTCCAACGAATGATTTGGCCACCTAGATCGCCCGACATGAATCCCATTGAGCATTTATGGGACACCATCGAGAGGTCTGTTCGTGCCCAAAATCCTGCCCCATCAACGCTTTCACAATTATGGACGTCTATCGAGACAGCATGGCTCAATATTCCTGCAGAAGACTTCCAACGACTTGTTGAGTCCATGCCACGTCGAGTTGTTGCACTTCGCCGGGCAAAAGGAGGGCCGACACGATATTAAGAGGTATCCCATGACTTTTGTCACTTCAGTGTATAGCCTCGTACATTGTCTGTATAGTCTCCATCGTATGTCGAAATTAGCCCACCGATCTTAACTACTTGCATCAAGTTGACATTAAATTTTATTTCACATAATAGCAGTATATGTTTTTTCTTCTTTTTTATAGTACATTTTTGTAAAGTTGCACGTTTATCTCACGTGTTTACTTACAGGGTTTAAAGCAATTTTTTTCATCAAGTTTCAAATACAGTTTCAGCGACCACTTTCAGAATAAAACTGGGTAATCAAAGTTTTTCCTTTCTCTTCTGCGTCATTTTTTTAAAAAGTGGATCGACCTTCCAAATAACATAATGGTAACACAAAGAAATGATCTGAAAATATTTAGGAGAAAGAAATGTCTGAAGAGATTTTGTGGTGCGATTCACGCTTAGCATGCTAACACGATACAAGCTGAGTTCACAATTTATCGGTTATGAATAATACAAATTTCTCCACCTGCGAAAATATTATCTTCATCACTCATATTAAATGATTTTATTACATAGACGTGTTGAAGTTCTGAAAAGCATGGATATTTTTAGCAGTTTTAATCGTACTTAAAAACAATAAAATACTTAAGTTATGTGTTAAATGCAATAATTTCTAACAATTTTTCAATGTAAGTAAACACTTTTGGTTAATTGGTCAAAAAATGAGCGAAATAAACACTTTTTTTTATGTTATGCCAATTCCGTTTATTACAAGCTTAACTTCTACTCAACTGCGAGCAAAATCTGTATGCATTAGATATTCGTAGCCATGTTTTACTTACAAAACTTCAGACAATGTAATTTCGTTACACATTTATTTTGAATTGAAGTATTGTGTACCATTTATCTGCGATTCATATGGATTTAATGATATTACTATGGTTATTTTACACTTTATCATTGAGCAATGATCATCGAAAATAAAGTATGCTGTTAAAATATTTTTTTTAGTTAATGTACTTTCTTATAAATTGATGAAACAATTCTAAAATTGTTGCTTTGTATGAACTAACCGTAAAGTCAAGAACATTTTCTTTTCTTTTCTAGGAGATAATAATATTAAACTATTTCATACATTTCGCTCATAAAATTCAATAGAATCTTTAACTGTCAAACAAAAAAGTAAGAAAATATTATTGTAACCAAATATTCTTTAATTCTCATTTATTCATTTAGACAAGTGATGTTGCCAGTTTTATGTAAGATAATCCTTTAATAGGGGGAACGAGAAACTTTGACATGCGTTGTAATCGCATATTCTTTTAACCTGAACAGGACATGTAGGGTTTTTCATAGTTTATTCTGAAGCATTGCTTCACTTTTCAAAAACAATTTCTTTTCAGAGATAAAATAGATAAAAAACATCTTTTAACTAAATTGAAACTTGTCATTTTTTAAATAAAAAGTTACAAAATATATATTTCGTAGAAATCCAAATATATATTTTGACACTTTTTTTTTTTTTTTTTGCTTAACGAATTTTAAACAAAAATTTGAAAAACTGCTTAACGCAGAGATTCCTGCATTTCCTTTTATTTTTTCAGTTTTTTGTTAAGAATTTAGATAACTTTTTACTCTTTTGTGTGTTATAAAATAAGAGATGAGAAAATCGTAATCATTATCATTATATATTTTTCAGAAGTAATAATTTGAATTTAATTAGTGCCAGCTTGAAATATGTTACTTTAGTCTCACAAAATACAGCACAACTTTCTTGTATCGCTGCAGGGATATAATAAAAGAAAAACTAGCGTTAAGTCACGTTGGCTTCTAATCATTGGACACATTCACGTGTTGGATGAAACTTTTTTAACGATTCAGCAGCATAACACATTGTTTCATTACGTTAAGTGACAATACTGCTGTTCCGATGCATGAATCCGAAGGCCATGAAATATAAAAAATTACCACCCACTATAATCGCAGACCTTGATGCATTTTTAACGTATGTGGATGCATCGAATGAAGCATAAAGAAAAGCAAAAAGTAGATGGAAACACCACGTTTTTTGACGTCTTTACAGCTGACACTAGCCAAGCGTTCCGTACATTAATACGTTTACTCCATTGAAACGATTACGATTGAGCATTTATGTCTTCATCGGTTTAAAAGAAAGATTACGGTAATAGAGCGTAAAAGCGATTTTATTGCTCTGAGCTTTCCGAACGCCAGAGAAAAGAAAAGCTAGTGGGAGGGAGTGATTGACTGCAATAGGTTAAGCTTGCTTTGTTTCTTTTATTTATTAATGGATAAATGCACATTTTTGTAAGCTGCTAACAAAGCAGATTGATGAAAGAAAAATATAACAATTCTCTATCATTCAATTAATCGATCTCAAAGCCTTATAATTAATTACATTTTTTAGTTCTAACAATTTGCCTTATTTTCTGAATAATAAGTGACAATTAATAGAAATAGAGGTTTTATAAATCTGCGTTCATAAAGCGTTTCAAAACTCATGGTTTGCTAATCTTTTTCAATGCTGAATTTATGAGCTGCAGTTTTAGAAACTCATTCAAAGTTTTAAGTGAATTTGAACATTCATAAATAGTTAAAATAGTATCTGATCTGGAATTCAGCAATATGATTAAGAAGCATCTATATAGTTTAATTCCAGCCCAGTTTCATGAAACTAAGTTTTTCTGCAATAACTATTCAACAAAAAAGCTCTTCAAATCAACATATTTAGTAAATCATGTTTTGGCGTCCATTAAAACTCCAATAGACTCAGAAAAGAATAATATTTTATTATTTTCACTAATTTAACTTTTACCGTCCAGCCAGGTATCTTAAAGCTATTGCGTCTACTTATCGTTTCTTAGATTTTCAACTGCAGCAAGCTAGTTTCAGTATAGACATATATGGAATTTGAAAAATGAAATTTTTTATATTGTTCACTCTTACAATACTTTTAATTCTATTCGACACGCATGACAACTCTGTATGACAACAAAATCCCTCTTTAAAAACTTAGCAATAATTTACATCATATTTGCATTGCTTTTTACATCTGCGTTAATATTTTCTAGAGGAAACGATGTTGTTAACCAAAAATACAAATCATTAATTTGAAACATTCCTATAAATTAAGTTAGAGTGATTGCAAGATCTTGGTATAAATAAGCGTTTGAGAGGTGATAACTTGTATGGATAGTTTGTTGGAGTTCTAGTTCAAATAACTTTCGTCTCGCTTAAGTAGCTCTGACTATTTAGAAATCAATGACTTAAAATTCGATGACTTGCAGAGGACTTATCTATGACTTGTTTTGACCCGAAGGAGGATAACTCAACTGCAAGAAGTTGTTAAAAATTGAATTCAAATAATACTTATTTTTACAGTGATTAAAAAAAGATATATATTTATGTGACTCTTGATAGTTTTAAAGGGATTACTTGGAAGTTGCTTCAGGGGAATAACCTCAACTTCAACAGCTTCTTGATAACCTTGTCCGAATTGTTTGTGCGTACTTCTTGCAATTCAAGTAACTCATATATTTAGAAATAAATAATTTAAATGTGATTGGTGGGGACCTTAGGTGAATAACTGAGCTGCAAGAACAGATTTTAATAGTTGTATACGTATAGGTGGAAGAACAGATGGCTCATAGTCCTAATATGGAATTTAAAACTTCTATGACTTGGCTTTTGCAAGATATACATATACACGTGCATTCAGTTGTAACGAAACAACTAGTCAAAATTGGTTCATTGGTGGCTAAAATGCAAACTGAAGTTTAATTTGAATGTGTTTCCTGAATGCAACACTTACTTGCTACAAAGAATTTAAAACAATTTGAAGAAAAACGAAAGCTTTTTATTATTTTTAATTGTTTTCTTATTTTTTTTTTTTTTTTTACGAATGAACATAAGAACATTAAATATCACGAGCTTAAAGTCTTTAATTGGATATTATATAATTTCTTGTACGACTAAAATTAAATATTATTCCGAAGGAACTTCTACCCATATAAATTTCAACCTAAACTTTTATTTTTAAAACCCACTATTATGTTTTGATCCGTGTTTTTCGTGAGAGCTGTACCTACTGCTCAAACGTATACTCTTGAGGAGAATTAAACCTGAACCCTCCGATTGGTGAACTCTCTCTAGGCTCTACTAATAAAGCCACTGTTCAGTTCTATACCTTAAAATCAATAATTGTTGTAGATAAAACAATTTGTATCTTTTGTAAACTCAAGCTGAACCAATTAATTTACATAAAGTTCTGACTAACAGTTTAATATTTACTAATCATTTTGAATTTCAACAATTCAAAAAATAAGTACTCAAAATCGATAACATAAATGCTGAATGCTCTCTATCATATAGTAATTAAAACAAAATCTTTTTAAACCTGTGACAAAAAATAAATGGAATAAAATAATGAAATAAAGGATTGAAATTCAATATTTGTATCTCGAAACTGTTTAAACAATATTTCTCCTAGTGGAAATCTGTGAATGAACTACGATAATTTATGCTAATATTTACTTTCAAAATTGAGCTGCCTTTTTTTAACAATATAGTTTTTATCATAAATTAATCTTGCATTATTCGATCAAGAATATTTGAATTATTTTTTTAGCAGTTTTGTGTGCCTAACGTGTATGTGTGCTTTTTCTTTAAATAACTTAACTTTTTTATTCATGTTATTGAGAGATAACTCAAAAAATAGTTAATGGTATATTTGAATTATTTTTTTTTCTCTTTGAGAGGGGCACCGACCTCCTGACCAGCCCACCTACCGCCAAAAAACGCTACTGAACAAGTTTACAATTAGCTGTAATGATGAAATATTTCGTTCACTACTTTTTTTACTTTACACACCATTACAGATAACCATTATAGTTGTGTAAAACAGACTATTTGGTTTCGATTTCATATTCGTTTATAATGTTTAACATTCAACATTCAGAAGCATGAGGAGATCACAAACACAAAAATAAACGTTCCGGGATCAACTGTTTTTTTTTTTTTTTTTTTTTTTTTTTTTTAATCTTTCTTCATTTGCCTCACAGAAATCTAAAATAACTTGATACCCAAAATATAGGTTTTTTATTCTATCCAGGTCGTCCATCTGATTGATTTTAAAAATAAATTCATACACTTGTAATTATGTGTGTCGTGATTTGTGTTTGTTCTTCTTTTCAAAATTATCCCAATTATTAATTATAAACTAGAACAAAAACGCTATGCTTTCCGATTTTCTAACTTTTTTTTCCTTCTAACATTTGAAAAAATAACTAGTCCTTATCGAATAAACCATCCGAATCAGTAATGATGTCTCCCCTCATTTTCAGCTCATCAGTAAAAGCAAAAATAATCTAGCCATTTTTTTTCTTTTTTTTTTTTTTTGGACTGCATCCCTCAAATCGTTTTTTTAAATAAAGCATAGTAAACTTGTAAATATTTGGGGCTTTTTTAAAAATTAACCCAATTGCTAATCATTAGCTAAAAAACACTACGTTTTCTATTGCAAAACTTTATTTTACTTCCTCATCTTAACTCTTGAAAAATATAACTAGTCATCGAACAAACCATCCGAATCAATAATGTTTCTTTTTTCTTTACCTTATTTTCACAGCTGACTCCGATGCAAAAATGATTACCAGTTTAATACATTGATTTATTTTTATTTTTATAAGTGTATCCCTCTGTTCGGCTTCAAAAATAAACCGTGTGTAATATTTGCTTAGACGTGAGTAATTATTTGTTTAGTTCTTGCCATGCTTTTTTAACTATCCCAATTGATCTTCACTAGCTTAAAAATCACCGCACTTCCGATTCCATGACATTTATTTTTTACTTCCTCTTCTTTAATATTTGAAAATATTACTTGTCCTCAACAAAGATACCTTTTGAATCAGTCATAGCTTTTTCACTGCATTTTCAGAGCAGAACCCAAAGCAAAAATTATTCTGTTTAATGCTTTGCATCCCTCTGATCTATTTCAAAAATAAATCTGCAAGAGTGAAATTGTTTTATAGTTATCCATATTTTATTTTTAGATTAGCCCAATTGTTAATCACTTGCATACAACTCACTCTATTTAAGCTTCCATAACATTTTCTTTTTATTTCACACTCTTTAAATTCGAAAGCATAACTAGTCCGCAATAATAATAATAATAAAAAAACATCCGAATCAGTAATGGCTTTTTCAGCCATTACTGATTCAAAATAAAATTTTCAAAATAAAACCCAAAGCAAAAGTGATCTACCAATTTATTTATTTTTTAATTTTACCGCGTGTATTCCTCTGATCGGTTTGTTTCAAAAATAAATCTGCGCGTGCATGATTTTGTTCATCAATGGTTACCCGTACTTTTTTTTAAAGTAACCAATTGTTAATCACTAGCTTAATAAAACACCGTACTTTCGATTTTTTATTTTTTCACATCCCGCTCTTTAATATTCGAAGCCCGTATCAAAGAAGTCATCCGATCAGAAATGATTTTTTTTAACCTTATTTTCAGCCCAAAATCCGAGACAAAAATGGACATTTTTTTTTTCAATTTCAATCCATATTCTTCTGGTCTGTTTCAGAAAAAAAAAAGTACGGAATTGTGTAATTGTTTTATAGTTATCTCTACTTTAATTTTGAATTAATTCTATTCTTAATCACTAACTCAAAAAAAAAAAAAAACACCGTACATTCGATTCAAAAAATATATATATATATTTTACACCCGCTCTTCAATAATTCGGAAGCATAACCAGCCCTTATCGAAGAAACCATCCGAATCAGTAATGACTTTTTCACCTCATCTTCAGTGCAGATCCCGAAGCGAAAATGATCTCCCACTTTCCAAATTTTTCATTTTATCAAGTGTATCCCTCCCAAATCGTGAGCGGTTTTATCACCTTTACCTCTCCACCAAAACTCTGCTCCGCGATGCGAGGGTGATTAACCCCCGGTGGCATCATCCTCCACGACAGTCAACATCGGCTTCATGGTTGCGGATAAAATCTCTTTTATTTTTTAAGTGTTTGTGTATTCTGTTTTTTCTTTGTTCTTTTTCTATTTTTTTTCTCCTCTGGGCTACCGGATCGCGAATGTATGTCCTTCATGGCAAATGCAGTTTTCACGAACTGTTCATCTCTCAAGGCCAAGGATGAGTTGATGCTGTACGGTATATGATTTATCTATCCATTTATTTATTTTTTTTTCTTCTAGAGCGCGGTACGTTTTAGCATAATAACGCCGAAGTGTACCATTATTTTAAAAATAATGGCATCACTCATTATCGGTCATCATCAATAATGTTTAACAATAGAGTCTTATTATGGCTTACAAGTCTTATTATTTTTGACACTTTTTTTTCAAGAGAAAGAATATGGCTAGTCTGCTCAGTTTTATCACAGAACATTTAAAGATTAGGCAATATTTTTTCGTTCAAGAGTTTGCATTTTGTTTTAATATCAACAAAGAAATTATGTCAATGTGAAGCATCATCCAATAAAATCATTATAAACAATGAATACGAAAAATATTCAATGCCCTTCAATTCAATATTGCGAGCAATACAGAAAAGAATTTTTCCCATCATAGAAACGTTTAATTTGTGCACGGAATTACTTAAGTTTTCTTTAACGCAAAATCAATTTTCGAGCATAAAATTACTTAATTTAGCAACCAGGTAATAATTTTCAATTTGTATTTTGTTTTTCTACACATCATTCGCATTAAAAAAAATTTTCAGATACAAATGTGCTACAGTTCATTGGTTTGATTTAAAATCTATATTTTACATACATTTGACAGAGAGAATTGATGTACGTATGTTTTCAGGTACCTTTTGTGCAAATATCCACACATTACTTCAATTTTTGATTACATTTGTAGTTGTGTTTTGACTAATGGAAATTATTATTTTTTTTATTATTATTATTTTATTTTATTTTTATTTATTTATGTGGTGTTTTTTTTTTTTTTTTTTTTTTTTTATTCTTACTGAACAACCAGTTCTTTCTGAACAAAAACGTTCCTAAGTGTCAAACTTTTATTCTTTCACCATAAAATTGTTGCTTTGTGTAAAAAGCAATTGATACCGTTGGATAACACCTAAAAAACTGTTGGAAAACACTAAAAAAACACCCACAATAAAATTAAGGGTGCTCGAAGTGTGTATGACAGTTGAAACATTTAGAGTAATTGTTGATTCTAACGAAACATAATTAAAACCTCAGCTCGATTTGACTTACAGCGCAACCAAAAAGCTGTGTAACAATAAGGAATGATATATTTAAAATATAACGATACATTTTCATAACCAATAAAATGTCCTCTACTTGTATTGTTTTGAACAACCTGTAAGCATATTAACAAATTAAAATGACGGAATAACTGACTGAAATCTGGAAAGTAAATTCTCCAATTTCATAAATGAATAACTTTTTTTGACAGAAATTAGGGTAGCGGGTGTGCTCGACCTGATAGTTCACATACTGCAGAAAATGAATGTTGCTTTTACAGTATAATACAGCTAATTTTACAGTAATAAACTGTAAAATTGCTTAATTTTACAGTAAAAAACTGAAATTGCTAATTTACAGTTTATCACCGTGCATTTTACAGTTTTAAACTGGAATCCCTGCTAACGGTATTATACTGTTGTTTTTACAGTATAATGCACCTAAATTTTTACAACAATAAACTGCTAAATTGCTAACTTTATAGTAAGAAACTGTAAAATGCCTGCCAATATTACACTGTAAAAACAACAGTTCATCTTTTGCAATGCATTTGCGCAATTTATCGCAGACACTTAGTCGTAGTTATTAACCCATTAATGCTGACATTTTTTTTTACAAAGATATTTTGTATACTGGTTACAAACAGTGTTTAATAGACAAGAAAAATAATTAAAAAAATATTATGTGAAAAATAATTTTTTCATTAAGGAAAGAAAAATCGTCCCTTAAAAGTTGCGATAGATTCCAGAGGGTACATGCTTGTTTTACTAAAAAAAATTTCTGCCTACGATATAATATTTAAAAAGACATTTCATAAGAAGAAGTAAAATCAGCTATTAGCATAAACTGGGGAAGCTGGGAATAACTTTGAAAACTTAGCTTTTTTTCTTGAGATTGTTAACGATGTAATTTTTGATAAAGATCATATTAAAACTGCTACAGAACACACTTTACGATGGTTATGTGTTGAAATCTGTTAATAACGAATTGAAACAATACCAAGGTACTAATTGAACACTATTATTTGGTTGAAATGTTCATTTTGGGGAAATTCAGAACTTTTTTTGGACCGTCCCTAAAAAGAGACGCTAGGCATTAATGAGTTAAATACGATACATTGAACGCAATAATAAAATAGCATATTACTCGCAAGTATTCAAATACCTGGCAAGCTCCCAACACCGAAATCGAATGACGGATTGCGAATGTCTTTGAGAGTTCTGTGTTTATTACATTAGAAGAGAGCAAATAATAGTTCTGTTTTAATCTTTATTGCATTACTTGATTCTCTCATACTTGCAGCCTGCGACATTAAAGAATTTAAATACCTCACACGTAACATATTCATTCTTTTCAGAACTGAAATATAATTACTTCATATGAAGCAATGTTGACTTAAATTCATTACATACTAGCAGTACCCGCACGGCGATGCCAGTGCAACAAATGTAAATGAAGTCAACTGACTAAATTTAAACACTCAAACTCTCTGAAGTAAAATTATTATATTCTGTAATTAAAATGTGCTCCACAACCTTTTAAATTCCACTAAAAGAACTGTTAAAGTTTAAAGCAATTCGCCAAATAAATCAAAAAGACATTAAGTTAAATAAGTAATTAATTATTTAAATTTAGTCGGTTTTCAAGGCTTAACTCTATAGGCAAATTTAAACCACTATGTAACTTTCGGGACGAAAGAGCTGCTCGTCTGGAAATTGACCTAGGGGCAATTCCATCGTTACAGACGTAGCAATCGCAGGCTTTGAACACAAATAATTCTGGTTTGGGCTGATGAAAGTCTTCATTTTTTTTTTCCTGTAGTGTAACTTGATGATGTTTATGCTACATTAAATTTGCGTGCAGATTGCTTAATTACAAAAAAATACAGAAATTAAAAACTGCCTGTTACAGACGTAATTCACAAAACAGCAAAACCTCGACTATGTCATTCAACTTACAATATTCCTCTGAATTATACGGAAATTTCGAACTTTTTTTTTAATACGTGTTCTAGAGACTTCAAGCTTTCTAAAACCATAAAGATTGTGTGGATTTTGACTGCCGAATTTGTGAAAAAAATTGATAAACTTGTTACGGACAAAACAAAGTGGTGTTACAGACGTAACATCTCTGATTTGAAAGTAGAAAACAGTATTTTAAAGCAGGAATAAACAAAGATTTTTGTGCTAAAACAATACAGTAGCATTAATTAACACATTATTTGAATATTTTAAGTTATACTGTAACAGTTTTAGAAAATTTGGGTAAGTCTGGGGGAGTTGAGAGCATATGCCGATATGTCAATATGTAACAATAAATTAATGCATCTTAAGACAATTATTTCCAAGAAAGATTGACACAAGAAAAGTTTAGAAGGGCCTTCACACAAATTTATTTATTTGTATTCTTAAAATTAATGCATAATGGGGCTGCTACATAAAAAAATCGGGAAAAGTAAATTCCTCCCTGGAATCAGTGATTGGTCTTAGGAGAACTTAAAAATTTGAAAATGTTGGATGATATAGCAGAATACTAGTACCAAACTAAAATTTAACCTTCTTGGTGACAGTTGGTCAATTTTGATAATTTTTTTTTGAATGAAAAAATGTGTCCTTTTTCGTCCGACGTTTTCGAAATTCGAACGGCATTTTCGCAAATAAATTTCAATTACATGCCGACATAATTAAAAATTTCAAAATCAGAATACCAGAAACTTTAGTACTCGTACCATATTATGCTATATACATGTATTGCTCATCCTGTGCTTTTTACCTATTTAATTGGAAATTTACTTTTGCTACGGACGTAACATAGAGCCATTTGTTATGTCCGAAATGTTACGTCTGTAACAGCATTAATTTAAAAACTAAATCAGTTGCAATATTTTTAACTATGGTGGGCAATTACTCTAAGAATTTGCCAAAAGGACCATTAAGGGTTTTTTTTTAATTTTGATTTTTTAGGACGTAATGACAACTTTTGCTTCTTTTTTGTTACAGACGTAACATCAAACTTCTTTTTTTCAAACTTCAATTACACCATTTAGATCAATTCAAAAAAAATTAATGAATGCATATCATTATAGAACCGTCTTAGTAGTTAAAATTGTGCTACAAGTAGTTATTTTTGTTTTTATTTTTCGATGAGAAATATGCATTTGAAAATGTGTTCCTTTTTCTGATTTTTACAAGTTCGTGAATATCCGTACTTTCAACTAAGAAAACAAGTATTATTCTAACTCTCACCAAAAAACCAATGCAAGATTCTTAAAATATACATCTTAAGCTTTAAAATGATGTATAACACAGCAACATAACTTCAATATGAATTTTTGACCAATTGGTTTCACTTTTCATGGAATGGCCCCTAGTGCTTCGGTTTTGCATATAGAGTTAAGCCTTGAAAATTGGCTAAATTTCATTAGTTAATAACTCTTGTTCTAATTAACGGAGAGAAACGTGTCAAAACTTTTCTTTTTCAGAAAAAAAAAAAAAAAAAAAAAAAAACCTTTCCAGCGATGCATAATGTTTGGGGATGGCGGGAAGTTCTGACCCCTCAATTATGTCGGATACCCCAAAAATTAGATTAATAAATTAGTTTAAAAATAACTAATTCGAAATTTGGAATTCGGCTTTCGAAGTGCATTTTACTGAGATACATTCGAATTTTTGTGCCAAGTTTCGGGTCTGCAGGTGCTGTGGGGGCTTCTGGCTATCGGTTACAAACATACAGAGCCCGTCATCTTTATATATAGATGTCTACCGAGTGTCTGCATTATTCTTCGAAACACGAGAAATTTCTGGGATTTAAAATCATACTTCTCAATTCTGTTAGTACTAGCAACCCAGTTTATGAACTTATATTCGTCACCCTCCCTCCCACCCATAAATCCATAAAGAAATTATGGATTTCCATAATGTTTATTAAATATTAATATTAACTCAGTGTGAGCTTAAATTTGCTGGCGCTCGCTTCTCCTCTTTAAATATATCGTGCCTTTCTTGTAGCATGAGCCCCACAGCTTTAAAATCGCTGCTTTGAAATATTTAAATTATAAAATACTAATTAATGTTTTATAAAACCTGTGTTGAGATAGTTTTAAGGACACTAAGTAACAATCACTACAACTAACAATGCAAAATTAATGTCAATATTTTTTATATTAAAAGGAACCTCATAAATGTGTTAATAAACAACGTTAATCTGCCGAAAAGGTGTTATTTTTATGAGCGCAAATGAATCTATGGATCTGCTAGAATTCAGATCAGAAGGATAAGAAGCAGACTTTAATCATGCAAAGTTAGCAAGTTATTGCTTGAACGTGTTTCAGGACCACAAGACTTCAGGACCACAAGACACCCCATTTAAATGCAGAAGACCTGAGCTTATGGATGAAAGAACATTCAGCAAAGAGGTCAAAATCGTATTGCAAAAAAAAAAAAAAATTTGAATCATGTTTTTTTTTTTTGGCGGGAAATTAGATTTTGTATAGTATGCAATGTTTCACCGGGGCAGTACTAGAAAGGTAATGAGCATTACACGTGTTATGACAACCCCTGATGGGTATACGCCCAAAATGTCGCGGCCGAAATGTCGTGGCCAAAATGTCGCGGCCAAAATGTCGCCGGGCCAAAATGTCGCGGTCCAAAATGTCGCTGGTCAAAATGTCGCCGGTCCAAAATGTCGCCGGGCCAAAATGTCGCGGTTCAAAATGTCGCTGGACAAAATGTCGCCAGTCTCAAATGTCGCGGTCCAAAATGTTGCGGGCAAAATTGTCGAAGGACCAAAATGTCGCGGGCCAAAATGTCGCCGGTCCAAAATGTCGTATGTCCAAAAGGTCGCCGGTCAAAAATGTCGCGTGTCCAAAATGTTATCGGTCAAAAATGTCGCGTGTCCAAAATGTCGCCTGTCAAAAATGTCGCGTGTCCAAAATGTCGCAGGTCAAAAATGTCGCCGGTCCAAAATGTCACCGGTCAAAAATGTCGCGGGCCAAAATGTCGCCAGTTCAAATGTCGTCAGACAAAAATGTAGAAGGTCCGATATTGATACAGTTAGTATCAAAAATTAAAATATATGAAAAGGCTTTTTTACATCGAATTAGCAAAAAATTTCTAATTGCTGTTGATGAACGTGTGCGTTAACGATAGTATGGACTAAAATGTTTAAAAATACTAAAAAAAATTTACCCTTTCGGCTTGTAACTGTTTCGAGCGCTTTCCAAGAAACAAATAGTTTTCAAACAAACGTACGTTATTTATTTACAATAGCTTATTTCACCGTAACTCGCTATCTACCAACTTAAAAACGAATAGATTAGCAGCCCAAGCCAAGTTTAATTGATATCGAAAGGAAAATTTGTGTGTTAAAAAAGAAGTTGAAGAACAGTGAAATGAATAAGACAGATGTACTATGTTTGAAACTTGGTTTCTGTTAAAATTTCTTACATGATCGAAAGCAAGTCTATATTATTTAAATAATAGAGGTCTTTTTATTTTCTTCTTCATAAAATGTGTAAAAGAAAGTATTGGATCAGTGAAAAATTGTCAATTTGGAAGAATTTACACTTTCTGACGTGTGCTGAATTCAATTTTATCGTTTATTTTTTTAAGGGAAAATGTGTAAGTGTGTATCTGCGTGACCCATTTTTTGGGGGCGACTCTACCACAAAACTTAGTGCCTGAATTAGAATGAAATTTGGTACATACATGTACCAACCAATATGTGATTCAGTGCTGATTGGTTTTTGCCGCTAGTTCTTCCAAGTTTTTACATGCAAGAATGTAATGGAACGTTTTCAGCATAGCAAGATTAATGTCAGAAGAAGGTTCAGACGAAATAAAATAAAAATTGTCCCATAGGAAGCCTTCAGAAGATAAGCCACAGCATCGAGGAAACAGAGCAATTGAACTTTTTATTTTTCATTATTTGTGAGTGATGTATATCAAGAAGTAATGCAAGTATTCAGACAAAATTTTGTTTGTAGAATGGTCTTAAAGGGAGAGATGCTTATTCATTTCTGGCGTTAATCAGCTCAGACATGGTTCTGTACCTTCGTTACAATCAGTATTTAAATGTGGAGTTGAATATAATACCATTTTTTCTCTTGACATTTCACCTCCTCTTCCACCACTCAGTTGTTACAAAGAAAGCAATAATTCCATGAACTAATTTGATTTCAAACGTCCCCGAACAACTCTTAAAGAAAATGTTCTATAAGAAAATTGCCGTGATTAAACGGTATTCCGTTTTTGCAAAAAAAAAAAAAAAGCCTTTACAGCAAATTTAATTGTTTAATTTCTTTGTGTGAAAAAAAAATCCTAAATATAGTTTAAAAAAAACTAAAAATACGCTTTTAGAGTAAATCAAATTCAAAAGAAGATTTTGAAAACTGTTGAATATCCGCTAAGTTTACATGCACTTATAATATGCATTTTGTGGACGATCGATGCCGAACTCAGAATTAATGTCAAATGCACATATTATACATCAACATGCAATATACACTGAAGTGACAAAAGTCATGGGATAGCAATATGCAAATTTTCAGATGGCAGTAGCATCGCATAGAACAGGTATAAATGCGCAGTGCTTTTACAGAGCTTTCATTTCTGTTCAAGTTATTCATGTGAAGAGGTTTTAACGTGATGATGACCGCACGACGTGAATTAACAGACTTTGAACGCGGAATGTTAGTTGGAGCTAGACGCATGGGTCATGCCATTTCGGAAATCGTTAGAGAATTCAACATTCCCAGATCCACTGTGTCAAGAGTGTGCCGAGAGTATGAAATTTCAGGCATAACATCCCACCATGGACAGCGCAGTGGTCGACCGCCTGCACTTAAAGATCGAGACCGGCGACGTCTGCAAAGAGTCGTAAATTCTAACAGACAAGAAACACTGCGTCAAATCACCGTAGAAATCAATGTGGGACGTACAATGGACGTGTCTGCTAGAACTGTGCGGAGAAATTTGGATTTCTTGGGCTATTCCAGCAGAAGACCGACTCGAGTGCCTTTACTGACAGAACGACATCGCTTGCAGCGACTCTCGTGGGCACGTGAGCATATCGGTTGGTCCCTAGATGAATGGAAAACCGTGGCCTGGTCCGATGAGTCACGATTTCAGCTGGTAAGAGCCGATGGTAGGGTTCGAGTGTGGCGCAGACCCCACGAAGCCATGGACCCAAACTGTCAGCAAGGCACTGTTCAAGCTGGTGGTGGCTCCGTAATGGTGTGGGCTGTTTTTTCATGGCATGGACTTGGTCCTCTAGTGCGACTGGACCGAACATTGACTGGAAATGCTCATGTGCAGCTACTTGGAGATCACTTGCAGCCATTCATGGACTTCATGTACCCAAACAACGATGGGATTTTTATGGATGACAATGCGCCATGTCACCGGGCCACAACTGTTCGCAATTGGTTTGAAGAAAATTCTGGACAATTCCAACGAATGATTTGGCCACCTAGATCGCCCGACATGAATCCCATTGAGCATTTATGGGACACCATCGAGAGGTCTGTTCGTGCCCAAAATCCTGCCCCATCAACGCTTTCACAATTATGGACGTCTATCGAGACAGCATGGCTCAATATTCCTGCAGAAGACTTCCAACGACTTGTTGAGTCCATGCCACGTCGAGTTGTTGCACTTCGCCGGGCAAAAGGAGGGCCGACACGATATTAAGAGGTATCCCATGACTTTTGTCACTTCAGTGTATTTTAGCCTTTAGTAATAATAATGGTATTAAACATATTACTTTTATACGTTTGTAAAGAACGTGAATTTTATTTTTGACTCAGAGTTACATACATACAAACGAACAAACAAAAAAACCTACATGTGAAACTAGTAAAAGCGTATTAAAAAACGAAGAAATTTAGCGTCCCTGGGCCCTAAGTACAGCCCTGAAAAAACTATGGCATTATTTTGGTACTGAAATAATTTAAGCTTTAGAAGAAATCAATTTAGTTACATTTTTGTTAATAACTTAAGCTAATTTTCTAAACTGCTACGTTTAAAAAAAGTTACTAAACAGGTGTATTTATCATATTGTGACAAGCTTATTAGTAAAATTGAGCTACATAATTAAGCTGCATTGAATTTGTGAATTACTGGAAATATTAAATCTGTACTTTACTTACTACACTTAGCGTCATTTTGGAACGGATATATTTTGGATCGGCGTTATTTTGGACCGGCGACATTTTTGACCTTCGACATTCTGGACCGGCGACATTTTGGACCGGCGACATTTTAGACCGGCGACATTTTTGATCGGCGATATTTTTGACCGGCGACATTTTGGCCCGGCGACATTTACGACCGGCGACATTTTTGACCGGCGACATTTTGACCACGCGACATTTTGGTCCGCGACATTTTGAGCAGGCGACATTTTGGACCGGCGACATTTTGGCCCACGACATTTTAGCCCGCGACATTTTGGCTCGGCGACATTTTGGACCGGCGACATTTTGGCTCGCGACATTTTAGCCTGCGACATTTTGGCTCGGCGACATTTTGGACCGGCGACATTTTGGCCCGCGACCTTTCGGCCGCGACATTTTGACCCCAAACCCCCCTGATGTACCCTACTTTCATCTTTATTAACCCATTAATGCCTGACATTTTTTTTCAAGAGATATTTTGTATACTGGTTACAAATGGTGTTTAAAGGACAGGAAAAATAATAAAAAAAATATTATGTAAAAAATATTTGTTTTTATTAAGGAAAGAAAAATCGTCCCTTAAAAGTTACGATAGACCCCAGAGGGTACTTTTTACTGAAATTTTTTTCTGACTACGATATAATATTTAAAAAGACATTTTATAGTAGAAATAAAATCAGCAATTAAAATAAATTGGGAAGCTGGGAATAACTTTGAAAACTTAGCTTTTTTTCTTGAGATTGTGAACGATGCAATTTTTGATAAAGATCATATTAAAACTGCTACAGAACACACTTTACAATGGTTATGTGCTGCAATCTGTTAACAACGAATTGAAACAATACCAAGGTACTAATTGAACACTATTATTTGGTTCAAATGTTCATTTTGGGGAAATTCAGACCCTTTTTGGACCGTCCCTAAAAAGAGACGCTGGGCATTAATTGGTTAATAAGTTCCTTGTATTTTCGTAATATAAGGATATTAGTTTGATATCAAACGCTCCATTCAAATCAGTTGACTTGGAATGTTACCTTCTCGCACTTCTTTTCCAGCAAAATGGTAAAACGAGGAACTAAATGATATGCACTCAAAAATACCTCCTCCTGTTAAAACGAACGACACCCCGTCCTTTCACTGTCACCTAGATATTACTTTTATGAATCTTAACGTTTCCACTTAACTGTCGGTCTAATGAGTAAGTGCTTTAAATTCTTGCTTAAAGATTATTGGTTCGTTATGAGTTGAGAAGACAACTTGTTATGCATGTTAAAAAGTGGAAGAAAAAAACATAAAAAACATCAAAAGAAGCATGCGAATTAGTTTTAATATGTTCCACGGAAGATTTTCTTTTTTTTTATGCTGTTCACAACTTCTTTTCTTTTTTTTTTTTCAGTCCATTTCATTTTGATTTATTTTTTTATGATGTCCATTTTTTATGAAGTCCTTTCATTTTGATTGAATCCCTTTCTTGTTTGACAAAAACAATTACAGTACGATATTTAAAGTCAAGATTCGTGAGAATTAAGACAAGCCGATTAGCACTAAATTTAAGCATATTAATGGCATTTTTTGCATCTCAAAAGGAGTCATAAGAATTTTTAAAACAATCTAGTTTAGAACTTTAACAGAATTTAACCCTCCTCCATTTTCCGAAAAATAAAAGAGAAAGTGTCAGAAACCCCAATTAGGGTTTTCCACTTTCAGAGAACACTCAGAAACATTTAGATATGTTTGTGGGAAGTGAACATTTTAAAAAGAGTAAAAAGAAATTTATTTAACTGAAATATTTTTTATGTAGGGCTGGTTCGGGTAAGTGGGCCACTGGGGTAAATGGGACACCCCCTTATAACTAAAATGCGCATGTGGTTTTTATACTTTTTTGTACTGATCATGTCAAATTGCATCACAGTGATTGCTTTTGCATATATTTGGGTTTCATTAAACTTTTTTTTAGATCATATAATTTATGGCAAAAAAAAAAAAAATTTTTAATTTTCTTTTGCGAGTTCAAGCAACATTTTTCAAAGAAGAGTTTCAATCTTAGTTATACTTAATTTTTCTATGTTCATCAAGTTTTCTTGTAAAGCTTAACCTAAAGTACACATTGCAATAAGAATTTTCATCCAAAGTATTATTAATAAGTGTTAGCTGGAGGGGTCCCACTTACCCCGTGGTTTTTCTATATTAGGGTAAGTGAGTCCCCTCACTATGGCCCCCCTCATAATAATGATGATTTCAAAATGAAAAGCAGTTTTGATGAAGCAATTTCTACGATGAAATAAAAGATAGTTATGGAGACCTAGAAGAAATTGATGGTTCAGCTACAAAAACTGCAAAAGCAGGTAAATATGTATTTGTGAAACTTGCTATAAAGAAAACCATAAAGAATTATGAAGGTCTAATTTTAGAATGTGATACAAATGAAAAAAAATACTGCAAAATCTGATAGAAAGAACAGCAATAGCTACACTTTTTATTGGCTTGATGTAGGTTATGTTAGCATTATAACTGAGGATGAAATGATAACGTTTCTCCCTCAGAAAACTTCAAATAGAAGCTGCCATTAAATCTTTCCATATTTTTCTTCAACCTATAATTTTTTTCTACCTTACCAAAATTGATCTTAATTGGCTCCATTATGTTTATTCAACATTAATTTGTATGTAAAAGCAAAAAATGCGCCTAACGGCTTTTAATGAATTTCTCAGACATAATTGCTTTGTATTCTGCTTCATAATATTCTGTCATACATATTTAAATGTAAGTAGATAGCTTGTTAATGGATACATTTACAAAAAAATATTTCCCACTAAAATTTTACATACTTTATTAGGTAGGACCCGCAAACCCCTTTTTTAGATATGCTCATTTTTAATATAAATAAATTTTTTGTGACCCACTTACCCCTTCCTAGGGGTGTAAGTGGGCCCCCCACGTCTTTTTTTAAAGAATATACGATAGTTAAAAATATTTAAAGCATTTTTTTAGGAAATAATGCTGAACTTGTGTTTATTAATAATGCCCAAGATAAAATAAGTCAACAAATTTAAGCTGTTTTGCCTTAAAACTTTAGTATAAGGCTTTAAAAACGAGCTGTTCTTAAAAGGGGGCCCACTTACCCTAACAAACCCTATAAAAGGTTTCGTTTTTGGTATCGCGCTTCTGGTAAACTGCTTATTTTCGAAAACACGATTATTACAAACAGTATGTTTTTTATTTCTCTTTTCAAGTTTTGTTCTGTTATGCTTTTATAATGCTAACACAGCATATTCTAAACATTTACTACATTTTAACGAAGGTATCTAACCAACCAACCCCCTAACCCTAACCAACCCTATAAAAGGTTTCGTTTTTGGTATCGCGCTTCTGGTAAACTGCTTATTTTCGAAAACACGATTATTACAAACAGTATGTTTTTTATTTCTCTTTTCAAGTTTTGTTCTGTTATGCTTTTATAATGCTAACACAGCATATTCTAAACATTTACTACATTTTAACGAAGGTATCTAAACGAATATCTTTACAGAAAGTTCGTTTTTGTTTTTATCAAAGAGATGTGAAGTTTTTAAAAGGAAAAAAAAAAACTCATTACAGTTTAACCTATTAGAAACAAAGTTTATAAGTAGTTATATAAATTTTGTACTATTTTACTGAAAAATACTAAAAGTTATGAATTGATTCAATGTTTGTAAGAGCATTTAAATTGCAAAGATTGTGCATTGAGGTGAAGAAGAAAATTATCAGTAAACCAAATTACCCCTGTTTTAAAAACTTATGTGTTAGGAATGTTTCTCTCGTAAATTTAGTTTCCCCTATATTAGTGAAATATGTTTTTGTAAACCAGTTACTCAAAACACAAATATTTCATAAATACTGAAGTTGCGTCATCCTCACACACATCAGACAGAGAACTCTATAATTATCATAAAATAGGCTCATTTAATTATATTTAAATACATAAAAATGAGCGTATGAAATCAATTCATTAAAATGAACGAATTCTTAGATTTTATGCATGCCTATGTCGCATAAAAACGCATTGTCTAAACGTAGATACTTTAGTGAATATTCGTCTAGTACGAATTTTTCCATGTTACATTTGATGATGTATCACTTATTATCTTTTTTTTTTCTTTTTTTTTCACATACTATTTAAGAATGTTTTTAATATGCTATTTAAGAAGCAACTTATAGATTTTTTAAATGTTGATATATTTGCATTAAATATCCTCATAATTTAAGAGAAATGCAGAAGTAATTAATTTTTGTGTAACTTCAAAAAAATCTTTAGTAGAATTAAATTTCAAAGGTATTATCAATATTTTTAGAAGATATTAAAGCTAACGATGCTTTATTCTACGTATAATGTTTTTTTTCTGGTGAGGCTTTAAATATGTTGCATACTTTAAAGTGAATAAGGAAAAGGTAATTGAGAAGAAGTATTTCGAACAGAAAAAACACAAACGTTCACTGTGTGTTTTAATTTACCTGAGAAACAAGTTTAGATAAACTGGAATTCTCCCCAAATTAACAAGGAAGCTATACAAAATGTTTTGACATAGATCATTTACCCTTAAACAAAACATTTAAACTTCAAGCGAATTTCATTCTTCGCATCTCTTGATTTCAAAACACGATGTGTGGAAATATGAATGAATGGTTACGGCTCATTAGTCAACAATGTCATGAAAGTGAAAAGAAAAACATGAAAAGGTTTCCACTTACTTGATTGGCCACTGCCAGCCGTTTGGAACGTTTCAAACATTTCGCCGGCATCGGATGTCCACTTCTGATTCTTTCGAAATTAGTTCAAAAGGCTCGAATTGCAGCAGTTCAACTGCCAACCTTGAAATTGATACTTTTATCACCCGTCACATACTTTGTTTTAAAACGTTTTTAGAATGGTGTTGCTTTTTACAAGTTCGTTCTACTATTTCATGCTTGAAATTTATCGAAAACGTGGAAAACACAAATATCATATATTATGCTATTCATTCTTTGCAGAAAACTGTTCGATTTTTGAGCATAAAATGGATAAATATTATATAATTTCCTTAAATATTGTTCAGCACACAAATTGCTTAAGAAATTTATACTAGATACAAATCTTGCTTCTGGTTCATAATCATCATCAGTTTGTGCATTTAATCAATATCTCTGTTTTGAAAAGCATGAAAATTTCAGAACTGAAATATATTTCTATGGCTGTGCCAATTAATGCTAGTATTATGATTCTGGAGAGATAAAAGTGTACGTCAGTATTTTAATTCTGAAGTGCTTTTCTGAACTGCTTTTAGTATATATTTAATGAGTTCTACCAATTGCAGCTGATCTCGTTCACTCATTTGCAAATGCGATAAATGTTACAGAGATTACTTTTCTTTCACGTTTAAAATTGTTGAACTTCATAAATTATTATAAAGACTGTTGTATCAGCTTCGACATTACCTAAATAAATAAAATGTATTTAATAATTTCGTTATTTTAAGCATACTTCAGCCAGTACTCTACAATAGAATGCTCTGAAATGTATGTTCACGGCCGACTCGATTATATTCAATTTTCTTTAAAATATTCCAAGTCATTTGTCAAATTCAATAATGCACAAGCTTCATGAATATGATTGACGTTTCAAAATTGCCTCCAGTTCATTCGGAAAACGTAAACATTGAACCCAAATTGACAGGTAGTCATATTGACAACAAACACAGCATCTCCGGATCAAAAGTCATTGTTGAAAATTGCTCCTCTTGCCTCAGATCATTATCTCTTCCGATAACACACGCATAGGATCAGTTCGAATGCCTGAAGACAACAATGCCGACAAAACATCAGCCGGTGAGATGACCATTCGAACAGTTTTCACCGCCATACCCGCATTTCGAACACCCAGGCAGGTGTGCGCGCTGCTTTTAACGCTACCGGCGAAACCATTCGAAAAAGTCCCATCCACCTTTCGCCGCTGCAGCGGATTGTGTTGTGAGTCCGTGACGTCATCCGCTCGGGATGGCCGAGTCCACTTCATAAAGCGGGGGGAAAGGGATATGGCTGTGAGTCAGGGAGCGCGCCATGGAGAGAGATATTAAAGATTCCTTCGAAATGTGGATCGATTTGGATAGGGGGTCGTGTAGTTGGATGAAAATGTTTTCCACGCCTCTCTCAGAGGGCCCGTGGGAATTCGTAAGGTGCATGTCAAGGGTTAAAAGGGTGGATATCACACCAACATTTTGGGGGATCATCTAATTACTTGATTGCTACTAAAAAGAAAATTTCTCCACATTGGACAGAAGCATTTATTTGTCACTGAAATTTTTATCAAATGAATGCTTTTTTTTCGAGTCGAGCAAAAAATTTCTCACTGGTTCGCTTTTTTTTTTCTCTTTTTGTTTTTGAATTAAGAAGAAAAGGGCTTTTGTGCATGCAAATGTGTATTGCTGGAAAAATAAAAAATAGTGAAACATTTAACACAGAAATTCATAGAACAGCGATATTTTTTTTTCCTAATACCTGTTGGTTTACAACAAAACAAGTATGTAAAAATATCACCATACTATCCTTAGTAAAAAAAAAAAAAAGCCTAACTTTTTGGGTTCTGGGAGAAAAAATATCTTAAACCCTTCATCTCTATAGCTACAACCCTAGTGATTATCAGAAGGAATTAAAAACACATAAAACGTCAATATGTGTCGTTACAGTAAATTACCACATTGTACATGACTCCTTAATTATTCAGCCAAGTGACATAAACCACGATTCTCAAAACGTATTTGAGCATATATTAAAAATATATGCAGCTATTTCAAATTTCCAAGGGTACAAAAAAAATGTGAATGCATTTGAATGCATGCTGAGACAATAATAATGTGCTTGGAAAACACGAATAAGAGAAAATAAATAAATATTTCAATTTCAACATAATCCTTTTTGTGCAAGAGAATGCAGTCGTTATTTCATCTGACTTTTCTGTAATGTGTAAATGGCATCATAGATTTGTGTAATGTAGCATCACCTCAATGTAACAGTTAGACATCTAATCCCAAAAATAACAATAAAATATTTTAATGTTGCTTTGAGATGATGATATATGTACGAACACTAAAAAGTTGAAAATGGGTAACATTTCAGAAACAAATTTTTGAGATAATTTACTTTTGGTTTCAAAGGCTAGTTCAATTTACTGGCAAATAAACTTTGGCATCTGACTTGAAACGCATCCTATATGTAGATTATTTATTTATGGACCAACTAATGTTCCAGTTATAATGAACATTTCTTCACTGTTGCCTTTTTTCGAAATTATGACCAAAATATTTTTTTAAATAACGCCAGACATTTTTTAGTTAATTTAAAATAATTTAAAATTTTATATGATTACTTCTTAGACTGTTCTATAACAGTTTCACTCCATCTTAAATCCAAAATAGTTTTAAAAACATATAAATTTACTAAGATGTTGAGATTTGTTTAATTGCCGGGGAGTTACGTGATTTTATACCGCCAAGTAAAACCGAAAGATTCACTAGTCATTCACTATTTTTATTTTTGTACATTTTTAAGTTTTTTGACAGAAACGCCAACAAAAAGAATGACGTTTTAAAGACACTTAAATAACGAAAAAAACTAATTCTGTGTATTTTCTCTTATTTTGAAACCAAAGTGAAATCCCAAGATATTCATTGATTTCATGCAATATAACAACAGTCCGGTTATACCATTTAGATACTGCAGTTTTGTTCTTATTATGAACCCATCAGTCTGAAATACACAATAACCGAATAGAAATCAGATGTCATCTCATTAAAGCAGAGAGAGGCATTAAAATTGCAGCTAAAATTAATTTAGCGTACCAGAGGGAGTCTGTAGTTGTGGTACGTCTTAACTCGTCAGTTCTGTACCTTAGTCACACTGTCATGTCCAAAAATGGTGATTTTCACATTATTACTGCATTGTACGTAAAACCTTACTCCGCATCGACTCATGAGAACGTTCTTCAATAAAATTAATTCCTTCGATATTTAGCAACGTAAAAAAGCGTAGGTCAAATCTTTTGCAGGTATCAGACAAACGTTTTCGTACCCCCTAAAAAGAGACGAAAATAGACTTACGAGCCACTATTTAAGCAAGTCTGGCTCTGAGTTACAGGTAAATTTAGTTATAAGCAGTAAGTTACCACCCTTTAGCCAAAGCTGAGGTAAAATTAAATACAGTGCACCGATTAGTCTTCGATAACGCTATCGTTCTGTTCTCTAAATACGAAAATGAGATGATTCAAAACGAAATAACATTTAGTTACGACACACAATAAAGATATTACATACAGTGCAGTAAATATTCTATATGAGCCTCTATTTAAATGAGCATGGATAAATTTATCTCATATCATTTACTTACAATGCACGAGCACGTAACAGATATAACAAATATAAACGACAGCTTGGACAGACTACTTCATTATTATTAAAGCTCTATCTCATTTTAATTAAATCTATTGACCTCGAATACTTCTCATACACAGCTGAAAGAACTTTAGTGAAAAATTATTTCCGCATATCTAACATTTAAAATAGGTTTTAAAATCACTTTTCGAGAATTGTTTGAAATAATCAGAATAGAATAAGCTAGATTTTGTAGTTTGAGCTACATATAGTACTCAATTTTCCACGGGTGAACTTCACATCGAGTCTCATCATTTAAAATCAGTTTCAGTGACTAAAGTAGACATAATATGCACGAAAAGTGCTTTAAATATTCTACACGAGCCTCTACTTAAACGAGCATGGATAAATTTATCTCATACTAGTTTATTACCCGGCGTTGCCCGGTTGCTTATTAATACAACATTATTTTAATAAGTTTTCATTAATTTTTCTGCATCATACTATATTTATGCCAATATTCCAAGGTAATAAGAACATGAATAATAATTGCTTTTAACTTATTTCATGCTAAAATGAAATAGAAGTGTCTTAAATTTATAATTCATTGTTAACCGTATTCTTTGTTGGAAAATACTCATATTTAAAGGTCTTAACTTTATCAAATTGTTTGCTAGGAGGCTTATCTCTATTGCTCTATCTATTCAAAATTGAAAAAAAAATGCCATTTTGAGACAAAAAATTTGAATTTTGAGCTTTTTAAATTTTTTAAAAATGTTAAAACCCCGCCTATGGGAATTCTAGTGCATCGAGAAATCTCTGTGCCAAATTTGAAGAAAATCCGACGAAAACTGGATTTGTATAAGGAACAAACATACAAAAAAAAAAACATACATCCATTTTTATGTATATAGATTATTTACTTGCAATGCACGAATAGGCAGCAGATGTAAGAAATATGAACGACATCTCTGACAAACTATTTCATTCTCAGTTCTACGCTATCTCATTCTAACTAAACTTATTTAAACACTTTTTATACACAGCTGAAAGCTACGCAATTTGAATGAATTTAAGTGAAAATTTATTTCTTCAAATCTAGCATTTAAAATTGGTTCAAATATCTAAAAAAAGGTTAAAATTTAATTTAAAAGAGCTTTCAAGTAAACTAAATAGCAGCTATTCTACCTTAAGCAACATATAGTACTCATTTTTCCACGTGTGACCTTCACATTGGGTCTCATCATTTGACATCAGTTTCAATGACTCACATAACTTTTCCTATGCACGGAGTTGAAACACAACGCAACGTTTGAGGCTGTGCGAAATATCAAATTTCGGAATGTATCTTGCAAATCAGCCATGTACGCTCGCACCAATTCAAGTAAAGTGCAGGGTCATTTAAGCATTCCGAGCATGCTTACGTTGATGATTTCCTCCTATTGAATTTTGATAGGAATAGCGGCTCTCCCCACACACTGTTGCGGATCACGCAAGACACGATCTTAAATTATCGGTTTGCGTGCAAAATTGGCAAGTCATATCAATGATTACTTGCGCTGAAACTGTTTGCGATTTGTGCTGCAAATATTTAAGCAAACAAAGCGCATTAAACTAACGAAATAAAGTTTGGTTCAAACTGTTAAATTATTCATTGTATTTCTTTGAGATACATACAAAATCAGCATAAGGTTGTTTTTTTTTTATAAGTTGTATGTGTCATCTTTAGAGATTAACAAACAAATATCTTGATTTTAGTATTTCAGTGCCCATGAGGTGTGGAATATTTTTTAAACAAAGCAAATTTTAACCATTAAGTAATATGTCTCCAGAAGCCACTGATTTTTAGTCTAGCATTGATGTGAAAACATTTTCCAGCCACTTAGATAAACTGGAACCATTATTTATTTATATTCTTATTTATTCAATTATTTATTTTACAATTCACTGCTCAAAAAAAAAATCAGTTACTTTCTTAAATCTTAATTTATTTACTTTTCTATTTACTCTTTTTTTAATCATTCAATAAAATTTGAAATAACATGAGAACGAAAAAACAATTGCCTAACTTTTCATTAATTTTTCGAGTACAAGTGCTTTTTTCAAACTTAGTGATATGTGCTCCACACTTCAAAACGATTCTGACATTCTGTAAATATCACGTGTTTAAAAACTTGATTACATGCCTCTATCGATGAACCTATTTCGTTTGCTTGTCACCCTTTAAATTTTTCGATTTAAAAAAAAATATATAGTTCATTTAAAGTAATAATTAAAATCGTTCAGTAGTAAAAATAATCATTAAAATAATCCGTTAATTTCTGTGATATCATGTTTTGGAAACTCAAAAAAAAAAAAAAATCGTCAAATATGAAATGTATTTTGTAATTCGTTCCTTTAGTAATTACTTAAAACAATTTTCTTATTCGTTCCTTACTTTTTTTTAAGCTTTAATAAAGTGTTTATGTACTTGAAACTTAATGTTATTAAAACACAAGCAACAATTGTTTGCTTAGTTATTTTTATTTGAAAACTAATACAACGAAAATATGCAGTTCGCGCTCAAAGTTAATTATTTTAGTAAAGTTAATTCTTTTTACATTAGCTATTTGATTCCACTATCTTAATTACAATATAACGGCTGAATCAACTCCAGCTTTTGAATGTAATGGAGTTTTTTATTTTCTCGTCGGTTCCCTGTTAATTCCATAGTTTTTTTTTTTTTTCAAAAAAAAAATTATTATTATTATTATTGTAAAATAATTGTAACTAATGTAATGAAAGAAAAATAAAACATTTCTTGAATTCTTTAGGAAAATACTAATTCTTGCTGTTTTCACTCAAGCAAAGAATTTTGTAAAGAAAATTTTCACCTAAAGAACCTTTTCTTTTATCTTTTAATTTTGCGCATGCAAAATTTGTTTTCGTGTTAAGAAGAAAAAGCACTTAATCTAGTAGGGGAATGTGGGGCAAAGCGAAATAGCGGGGCAAAATGAAATGGCAAAATATTTTCACAGCTTGCAACGCCACCTATCAATCAATATTTAACAAAGTCAAAGACATACAGTCTATTCCTGTCAAAAAATAGATAGATTTAAAGATCAACGAAAAAAAATTATACAAATCCTTTTCAAAATGTGATACACTTATTGCAATACTCGTGTTTTTTCAAAAATATTTTTTGTCACGATACAATTATAAAATTTTTGTAATTATCATTTTAAGTTCTAATTGAGATCTACTGGTATCCAGTACAATACTTATTTCGTTTATATTGAGCGAATTTTGATTTTAAATGTTCAATGTAATTTACCAAGTGAACGCGGGGCAAAGTGGATGGGGCAAAGTGAAATAGTTCATTTCGTTCACTTATGCATTATTTGTTTAAATCGCGTACGTATTTCTTTATTTGTTAATTAATTTACATCCTTTTCCTTATTAATTCACTTATTTATTCATTCGTTCACTGATTTTCTTATTTGTTCTCTATTTTATTCACTCATTTCTTTTTCTCATAAATTTTTGAGTTGATTAATTTGTGTATTTATTTATTCGTTTATTTTTTAATTAATAAGTCATTTATTCGTTTGCTTACACGTCCATTTGATGAAAAATACTGTTAATCATAAAATAGAAATTTTTTCATAGTAAAAATATTGCATTTTTCACTTTGCCCCATGGTTTTTTAAGGGGGAAAATTTCTACCTTTTTTGAAGGGGCAAAATAACTGCCAAAAATGAAAAATAATATTTCAATGCAAGTTGTCATACAAAATACATTATTCAAACTTTATGTGCAATAATTTTCAGAACAAATTTCCGATGCATTTATTTTGAAATAGGTTCACTATCTTAACCATTTCACTTTGCCCCACATTCCCCTACTACTGGAGAAATAGACATTATTTTTTTAAGATTATAAAATAAATGCAGCTAAAAAATATTTTTTATTTTATTTTTACATTGCCAAATTCTGTAATAAAATGAGTAATAACGTATATGCATTCCATATAAAGTAATAGGTTTTTCTGTTTTCCCTACAGCTAATTGATAAAAAAATACTATTAATAAAACTTTTTAAAGATATTCAGAATTCATTTTATGTTGTCCATTGGAAATGTTTTATTAATGCCTAAATTTAAGAGGTGCTTAGCAATTTTCAAAGTTATGAATTTAAATTAACATACATTAAAATTAGTTCCTTAATTAACCTTTTTTTTCACTGTGAAATGTACAAAACAGTACAGTGTACAAAACAGGAACAATTCATCGATAGTGAATATATTTTTCTTTTCTTACTCCAGCAATTTAATTAAGGCTACTTGTTTTTTCTCTCCATCTCAATTAACATTTATTGTTATTTTTGATTAATTCCTAAGAATGAGAATTGTTTAACTTTACTGTAAAAAATGAATGTTGTTTTTACAGTAAGATACAACTAATTTTATAGCAATAAACTGTAACAATTGCTAATATTACAGTAATAAACAGTTAAATTGCTTTTTTTACAGTACTAAACTGTAAAATTGCTTATTTTACAGTAATCAGTTTACTACCGTGCATTTTACAGTTTTAAACTGTAACCTCTGCTGTCAGTATTAAACTGTTGTTTTGCAGTATAATACAGCTAAATTTTGCTGCAATAAACTGTAAAATTGTTAATTTTACAGTAAAAAACTGTAAAATTGTTAATTTTACAGTAAAAAACTGCAAAATTGCTAGTTTTACAGTTTATTACTACGTATTTTACAGTTTTAATTTGGAGCCTCGCCTGAAAGTATACTCTAAAAACAACAGTTCATTTTTTGAAGTGTTTTTTCAAAGATATAATTTAAAATCAACTACTTTAAATTATTTGAAAAACCTATTTTTTGTCACTATGTAATATACAAATAATAAAAATAATAATAATTCTTAGTTTAGTAAAATCAAGTACGTTTCTGTTTTCACTCTAGCTTCTTAAATTCGCTTAAAATACCCCCCCCCCTCACCACCACCACAACCTTTTTTCAGGTTTAAATTAATATTAAGCTTTCCGTTACCTAAACAATTCTTATAAAAACATAGTTCATGCAAAAAAGGGATGGTTTGCTATTATCAAATTTAATGCTTAAAGTTTATGAAATACTATTACTTGAATGATTTGCGATTTTAATTCACCGTTTAAGCAAATTGATATTTGAAATCTAGAACTAGGCTTTCATTTATTCTAGTGGAGAGCTCCAACACTCACATTAAAAAGGGTTTGTAATAGCACCTCCCAAAAAAGAATCATTAACAGAAACGAGCAGCGTCCATAAACTAAGTGCTCCTGATTTAGAACTAAAAGCAAAATTAAAATCTTGTGACAGATTCGGTACTTTCGCACGTTATTTACAGCGGAAACTTCAGCGCACTTGAAAGCATGCAGCTGTTAGAAAGGACTTGGCTCTCGTGTTTAAAATTATTACTAAGTGCAAAACAACGAACGTTTTATTCATCCTGTCAGGATTTCAGACTTACCAACTGTCTTCGCCGCCATCTTACATGAGTTTAGCGGTTGTATAAAAACTATTTCCCTCAGTACCTATGTCTCTGTTCATCTATTTTTACCTATCTTATATACTATCTTATATCTCGTATGTAAGATATATATATAAGACACACACATATATACGTGTATGTCTCAAGGTTTCCATTAATTTCTATTTTCATCTATCTTTGTATATTTACCAATCTATATATGATGTTAATTTCAATTTCTATACATCTATGCGTCCAGTTTTGTAGCTGATTGCCTCAGTAGTTACCTATCTTTCTTAATGAGAGCTGATAGGTATCAATGTTGAAATATGAACCTGTTTTAACAATGTTGTACAGCAATATACATTGCATTGACTAGCAAAAACGTATGCTCATCTTACAGTTCAACTGAATTCTGGGAGAAAATATCATTATCACAGGCTCAACAATTAGAGAGCGGTTACAGTTTCGCTATTTGTTACAATACATCATCCCAGCAATTAGTTCCTACTTAATCGGAGAAAAAATGCTAAAAATTCACATACATCGCTTAAATGCCATTTTTTACTTTATTTATCAAAACTAGCTATGAGGTGCACATGGTCGTTTAAACTACATCTGTTAACCTAATTTCATGTTTCTGGCATTGTCGTTTTCTCAGGGAGAGAGCGCCACACTCACACGCACACTAAAAAAATCTTATTTTATTATTTGTATAGATGAAAATCATGTTCGATTAATCATAACGTTGTTCCACATAAGTAAAATACCGAGACTAATATTTTGGAGTCAGCATCAAAATGAGAAATATCTTTTGCACTTACAGGCCGTAATGTTTACAAGATTTTATTCTGTGTCCTATATGATCTGGTGGTTAGGGCCGATGTGTTTCGTCCATAGTTATAAGTCTACTTCCCCGGCATGAGCCACACATATAGAATATACCACTTCATCATTTCACATACCTAAAGCTTCATGATAAAAGTAAAAACCTATAGTAGAACAGGACTTTGCTGTCCGAATAGAGTCCTAGATTCCCAATTTCTATGAACATAGAAAATATTTGCATTACCTTCAATTAAACGACGTAGTTAATCAATTTTATCTTCTCATGCCTCACATTGATTCCAGGAAAAAAATAGCTGAGTAAAATTAGTCGTTCACAAGCCCATTGTGTAAACAAGACAACTTGAGAAAAAGATTGACTAATATTCCGTAACTCTAACAAGTACGTTCTTTTTGTTTAAGTGTCAATTTTAAATGCTGCACAACACAATAAAGACAGATGAGTAAAAAATACATGTTGAAATTTTCAATTTTGGAAATGAAATTTTTAAACACAAAACAAAATTACAACTGAATCAAGCATTAGAAAACTTGACATTAATGCCTAAATCCCTTATATTTGTAGGGTAAAAAATCCATTTGTAGCTTCATTTCTTTTTTAACCTTTAAAATAACTGAAAGAAAGTTTCTATGTGGTAATGTTTTACATCTTTAAAACTCAAAATGTATTCGTTTTCACCAAAATATAGTGTTGAAACGAAAATTCCACTCATATGAAGAAATGCTACTAAAACTAAAAAACAAATTCCTGAAACATTGTAGCGATTGATTGGAAATTTTTTAATGAGTTTTGAGCCATGGTATAATATGCAAAAGCAGTTGAAATAATTGTAAATGTCAATTTGTTTTTAAAAATATTTTCTGAAATGTCTAGGAATTGAAGTACTAGTATTAAATGTAATAAACTGCGATTAACTTACTGGGTGAACTACAACAAAAAGTTTACGAAATATTTTGTACAAAAAACTAAAAGTATTAATTACGAGAAAAAACATTAAATATACATTGAATTATATAAATGAAAATACACGAAATGTTCTTCTGTACAAAAATAAATCGAGGAGAAACACTCTAAGTACGCCAATTTAAAGGAAGTACTTATTTGTCCTTATGTTTCTCTCAGTAAGTACTAAATAAAAATAAGAGACAGCACTGAAAGTACATTAGATTTAATTGAAAGAGGCAATAGAATCTTCTTCAGAAAAATGGATAAAAAATAGTAAATGGGGTACCTAAACTAATTGCAAATCACACTAAATTTTAAAAGCACAATGAATATAAAATGAGCTAAAAAGTAGAAGTAAATTAAATTAAGTTAGACATTCACGAACTTACAAAAAAGTGCATATCTTGATTCTATTTCAACGCATAACCTTACATTATTTTTTTATGAAAAAAGGTTATTTGTCGCCCCGTAACACATGTATACTTTTTGGCGAGTTTGAAACCTGCTCACTCACTCCATAAACAGGGAAACAAATTATTGCGTGCTGTAACAGCTATACTCATTCCTGTATATATAAACAAATGTTTTTAAAATTTTCCATTTGGTTGAACGTTACAAAGAATTACAACCCATTAGAAACTTAAATGTTCCCGGAGTATTTTTTCTGCTTAAATGATATGTAAGTGACCAGCACTGTATTTTGAATTAAAAAAAAACCAAACAAACTGTTTTATGTTATTTAATAAAAATAATACCTAGCCGAAATGTTTATTCAAATTTAAAGGTTTGTAATTATTTAATAAACAAAAATAGTTAAAGCTCAAAAATTTATTTTTTTTTCCTTTAAAAGCATTTATACACTGCATAAATGCTTTTAAATAGTTTACTTTAAATGTTTTTAAATCATTTAAAAATGCGTTGTCAAGTATTAATTTTAAGAATGCTTTCACAGCATTTATTGACCTGCTAAAAGTATCATTACTACTTCAAACGCATTCGTTAAAATTAGCTTAAATACGTTTAGTATTATTACATTCAACAGCGATTTCCGATCTGTGGAGCGTGGCTCTCTAGAGCGGCAAAATAGTAAAAGGGAACAGGCAGCTGTTACCGTCATATCATTAAAATAAAAAAAAAATTAATATAATTTTATTCACTCTTATTATTGTTATTTTTATTATTATTATTATTATTATTATTATTATTATTATTATTATTATTATTATTATTATTATTATTATTATTATTATTATTATTATTATTATTATTATTATTATTATTTTAGTGACATGCAATTACAAATAGGAAACTTTCAACCTATTAAGCGTTCCTACTTTGATCACAAGATATTGCCAAGAGACTTACAAAACACCAAAATTTCCCATCACCGAAGTTTAAAACACAATGATTAATTTTTGATGATGTTTTTTTTAATCCTACGCGCAAAAGAATTTCACTTTGAAAACGAAACCAGGGACGTCGTATGTCTGTAATTTCAGCCTTTCATACACAATAATTGTAGTACATTTATAATATCTTTTCATTGCGATGTTTTTTTTCTATCCGTTATTAACTAGTTAAAGTCTATTAATTCACTATGCAGATTTTATTCGTCAAAGGGCAATCCAACTGCCTGTCACGGATGTCAGCGATGATTGTTTTAAACTTTCTGCGGAAAAAAACACATTCAAATTTTTAGAAAAGTATTACTTGTGTACTTTTACCTATTACGGCAGCGCTGAGGATCAGCGAAAAAAAAGGGGGGGAGAGCGAAAACATCTGTTTCCGCTAGGGTCAACACACAAAGCTTCTCGTTATATTGGTGCTTGCGGTCGAAGTGCGAAAAATCCCACCAGCCATATGACGTCAACGTCACGTGAACTTAAAAAATTGTTTCTGAAAAAATAAAAACTACTTGTATCACAAAATTGTTTCCCCCGATAATGTTCATGTATATTGTTCTAACAGAAAAAATAAAATTAGAAAAACGAAAACTTCATTATTATGACTCGTGTGTGCGTGTGGGTGTGTAGGCATGTTGGTGTGTGCGTAAGCATATGCGTGTGAGTTGAGCTTGCACTCCCCCGCTCAGGAGGAGCGGAGGCCCCAGACCAGAGGAGCAGTGCCCCACCTGCAGCGGTGGGAGGAAGTTGATGGTCGTAGAAGCACAGAATCGAAAATCAAAAGAAGCCTACTGCAGTCTAAAGAGATTAATAAGCAATTCGTTGATGGTTAAAAAACCTAATCAGTGTCAAAAAACGAAACTCAATAAAATATCATCACTATGGTACTTGGGCTTTAGCGCCCACAATAAAAACATTAAAGTATTTTCAGTAGCACCATGATTTCCAAAAATTTGCGCTAAGAGGCAGTTTAAAATGTTGCGCTTATATTTTATTAATATTTTACCAATGTTACATTTTAAACATGTATTTTTCTCTTAATTTTCAATGCTTTATTAAGGTAGTAAAATTATCAATACTCATATTAAAATTTGATAGTAAAAAATATGTTTTGGTGCATTAAAACTATTTCTTTAAAATATGGTATTTTTTTTCTAGCCCATTAAATAAACTGCAACTTAGGATAAAATTTATGAAATTCAATGCTGAAGAAAAGTAAAAAGGACCACAGCAAATTATTTAGAAAACAAGGGGCGACGGTATAAAAAGGTTTAAAACAACGGTATTGCGGTATTCATTTTCTCCTATAATATCTCTTTCGATTTTATCTTGCAGACAGGTAAAAATAAACGAAATAAAACAAAGGAAAACTTCTGATGCCAAGAACACCAATGTTGTTTTCATTTTTCGCAAGTTTTAATACTATTCCGAAGAACTTGCGTTTCAGTTCTCAAATATGTCTGAAATTTTCTGAAAAATAAGTAAAGAAAGATGCGTAGTTTATTCGGTCTCAACTCCCAAAGCAGCAAATCTTATTTTCAATGAAAACTTTGAAAGCTAGTTTCGACGCACAACCGTAAAATTTCTAACACCATTTTATTTCACGCTTTCTTGGCAGCAAGGAAGACAACAATTCTTTGTTTTTTCTGCTTGAAACTGAAGCAAGCAGTATTTGGTTTTAAATGTATTTCTTGAACTGTCAGCTTGTGATACGCCTCACTTACGTTACCTGTAATCGTAAACAAGGAAAATAGCACCGGTCATGTTCGATCATACTTTTTGATAGGGAAAAAAAAAACATGAACTAAATGCGGAAAACATTCTTAAAAGTAACTTTTAAGTGTCAAAAGATATTTTAACTAGTAAACAGACGTAATTAATTGTTTTAGAAAGAAAACAAGTATTTCTGTTTGTGACTTTGAATAGAAACATTTCGTCAAAAATGCTTGAAAAACTGCCCCAAATCTTTTTTTTTCTGTCAGAAAAACGTGTTACCCATGTTAAATAGCTTTCTTATTTAGACTGTAAATGAGTTACACTTCTAGACACCAGACACTACCACTTTCATTTCCTAATTCGGTTTAGTTTACAAATTTACACACAGAGAAATCAGTAATCGTAACAACCCCAATATAACGAAACATCCGTCTCAATGGAATACACTTTCATTTTTTAAATTTCTATAACTTTGCTTGATTTTCATTACAGCAAACACAATCTGAGCTCCTTTAAAGTTCTATAAAAGTCCTTTCTTTTTTTGTAGAAACAATGCAAATACAATGTCAATTGGTTTTAAACCACCTTTCTTTTGGTGAGTCCCTCCCCCGCCCCCAAATTCCAAGTTTAAATCGTTAAAATATTATTTTTCAACTATATCACAGCACATATATTAGTGTGTGTGTGGCTGTGTGTGGATGCGAGGCATTTGAACTTATGAATACTTCTCTAACAGCTGTAATGAAAGGCAAATAAGTCGAATAACAATTACAGGTATTGTTACCTTATTGATTTCATGATGATTTTAGCAAAATAAAAATTAAATGGATGAAGATCTTTCTGAACTATTTGCATTATTCCGTTAGTTTCGAGTGAATTTAGTAAAAGCGAAAGGAACTATGACATGCGTGTTAAGCATTCAAGATATTCATTCTAGGTATTTTGTCACCAGATGATTTCGAATCGGTATCAGGCAAACGAAACGATTGACGTTTATGCTGGAAAAACACCTTCAACATGAAACACCAAGGGTTTCATTATTCAGTTGATTTCAGTTTGTTTAAGGGAATATTCTAGATTCGTATCGATCTCTTTGAAACTATTGCTGCTATATTTTTTAGCAGATGTTAATTTAACAGCTTTGAATCAGCTGTAAAATCAATTTAAATTGCAAAAGTTGGAAACCATATGAAAATAGCTAAAAAGTCATAGGTGTTAATTTCATAGGTGTTCCTTGCAAAATTGCAAAAGCATTTTTTTTTTTTTTTTTGCTAGATAATATTTTCATATGTTTATATTCAAATAAGAAAAAGATGGATTTCTATGTTTTTGTTTATTGCATAACTGTCAAAGATAAATATTATTCATTTGTATGTGACACACAAAGTTACAGATGAAAATATTTCACGAGTTCCTGAGAAGAAATATTGGGGGTGATTTACTGACTCCAAAATTTATATTTTAGGTAATAATAGTTTTTATTTTCTTAAACATTTAAACTTAAGGAAAAAAAGCTTATGATTTTCCCTCCTGTTCGGATCGGCTCTTATTTCTCTAATCTGAAGGAAAAAAACAGTAAAGTAATAGAAGAGGCACTGAAAACATAATGGCATGTAAATGTCAAATCATAATTCATAAATCATTTATTGGATTACATTGGTTGTAAATATTCTTAAAAAAGCCGAAAACGAAAAAAAAATGGAGATTTCAAGGTAGCTTTGTTTAATATTTAATAAGTACTGCAGGCCTAAAGTCATGCAAGTAATTGAAGAAAAGATATTCTTTATTAAAAGAAAAAACTTCTACTATTACAAAAAGAAACATTCACTTGCAATTCAGTATTGTGCCCTCAAACTTTTAAAGTCAGTAAAGCTACATTTTTTCTCTATTTCTAGTTATATTCTTAAACAGATTATTCTTCTATTTGACTTATTTTTAAGTTTTTAAATATTTTTTCTTTTTTTTTTCTTGCTTGACTGAGTTTGAAACAATCAAAGGTAAAAGCAATAAGAGAACGACGTTTAAAATGCCAAAGTAGCAATAAAATAGCATTGTTTGAAATTTTATTGTATTTGTGTATTTGAAACTTGTGTATTTGATGCTCTTAACTTTTCATAGAAGGTTACACTTTAATAGTACCTATAAGGCATTTTGTACTCAAGCACAAAAGGCATACTTCAAGCTTTCTTTGAATAATTTTTGAAACTAATCTTAAAAGCGGAATAATAAATATTCAACTCTTGTTCGAGCTCTCGTTGCATTTATTTAAAACGCTCTGGAATAGTTTTCAAAACATCTCCTTCCTCATTTTAGCCATCAACCGATTTTGCAACGAAAAAATACGAAGGAAAATAAAATTTATTGGCAGTTCATGACATTGTGAGATTTTCATTTTTTTTTTTTCTTTTCTGGTTTTCTGCTTGAATCGGTAAAGACTGGAAGAACGTTCTTCCATTGCTCAGCATTGTTGGACTTCTGGTCTATACTTTGATTTTTCTTCTGCAAGAATTATTTGTAAATGTTCGTCAGTTTATGAACTCGATTTTTGAGAAGCTTACTATATTTGGAAAAATTCCCAATCTCTAGATAATGATTTTTCTAGTGTTACATTGTTTTCCTGATATCTGGAAGCAATTTTTATGACTGCGTTTTCTGGTGGTTCGTTTTCTGTCACTCTTTTTGTTTCCTGCTTTTCATTGGCTATTTTCTCCTTTGCTCCATTCTCCTGTGCTGATTTGCTGTTCGCTGATTGGTCGGTTGTCGTCCCTTGTCGTTAGTTCCTACGTACGGACAAATTTGGAATATATACCGGTGTCCACATGGTTCGCGCTCAGTTTCGTCACGGCTTTCATGTTGTGTACTGAGCTTTTTGCAATGATGAACAGGCTCCATTGTAGCCTTGAAATAGCTACTTGCTGTACTTTCTACCTAATCTGCGCTTTATTTACGTTATTTTAACTTCAAATTAAATATTGAATATTTATGCATATTTCATGGTTAATGCGGCAAAAATCACAAAATTAAAAGTGAACTTGGGAAAAAAGGTCAACATCACCGCATTGCTCACTTTCTAATAAGCTAAGTTAAAAAATAATATGGGCCTCAAAAAAAGGGGGAAAGTAAAAGAAAAGAAAAAAAAAAAGAAGAAATATAACATTTTCCTAAAAGAAACACAATACAAACAGATAAAGAATCCTACAGCAATGAAATCGAAATCAAAATTACTTGAACATTCTTCTGCTAAAATGTCGTTTAAAAATTCTTCTTTTGTTGTAGCTAGTTAAATAGAGGAAATTATGCATTCAGATATTTAAAAACACAGCTGTTTTTTCATAAACTGGAAATTTGCTTTTTTTTATGTAGTAGTATGATTTAAAATTATATTTTAAATAATTTTATTCTCAGATTTATTTGTAATTGCAATAACAATACATAAAAAATGGTTAAAAAGCATCTTTTGACGCATAACAAAACTAGCGCTATTAGGTTTTTTTTTTTTTTTTTTTTTTTGAGGGTTTTAAACAGATGTTGTGAAAATTGTTGAACTTAAACCAAAGGTTTTGTTCATTGAGTAGGCAGCTCGTTACATTAGGAGCATAACCTCTAAACATAGAACTACAGTGGGGGATTCTTTAGAAGGTCTGAGAATATAAATATTGCAATACTTATTTAATTACTTATTAATTTAAGAGCCCCTAATCACCACCGCGGTCACCCTGGTGAGTGCTTAACCGGGTGTGGTAAAACCAATAAATGAAGTACATAAATACCTTTGTGCAATAAATGTAAAGTATAAATACAACGTTAAAAAAACATTATCTTATGGATGCACAGACATCCGACATACTTTTTGCATTGAAAAAGGCGCTCCTTGTAAAGCCTTTGCAGTATCTCTGCGCATTTGTGCTTTTCTAACGTCGTAATTTATAATTTACAAAAACAAATAGTTTTCCCTGTTTGCAGCTCATAACATTTATCTAAAACTAGCTTCAATTTTTGTCTCTAAATATTTCAGGAACAAGCCGACAGAGTGGTATAGTGGTTAAGACGCTGGCCTCTTACGCCCAAAAGCGCGGGTTCGAACCCGGCTCCAGTCGGTGGATTTTCATGATGCAGAAAATCGACAGCGTTAATGTCGTATGATTATGCGGCATGTAAAAGATCCCTCGAGTACTTGTTTGGCTTATAGTATCTCGTGGCAAAATTAAATTCCTAGTGCAGTTTCGCATCGAATAGAGCCCAGGTGCCTTCATCTAGTGGGGAAACTGGGCGTCAAAAATACTTGTGGCAATGGCATCCCGCCGATGGTGGTGCCAAATGAAAGAGTGGATGCCGCTTTGGGGAATGCACTAGGTCTGCAAATGGCAAGAAGCTAAATGCAGCTCCATTTGAAACAAACAAACAAATATTTCAGGAACATAATCACTAAATATGGAACAGCAGTGGGAGATTCTTAAGAAAGTTGGGAATCTAAATGTCGCGGTACTTGTATGTTTTATGTAATTTTTCAAGTTTTGTCGTCTGTGTATATATAATTGAAGCTCTTTCTCTCAAATGACTAAAGAAACCATGAGTAACGAAAAAAAAATTCGGTGTCATAAACCCGTATTGACTTTTTTAAGGGAAAGTTACTAAACATATTTAAAAATTAAAATACACCTTTTTTGCTTTGTGTATAAGTATTTTAACACAACGTAGATAAACCAAAAGTAAATAGGCTTTTTTGCTTTTTAAGAAATCAAAAAACGCAAGTTAAAGTACCAAAGGAACGATGATTTAATCAAGTGTCCTCAAATATTTGCTTGTAGATTGAAAGATTACAGCTTTTTAGCTGTTATTATAGAAACAAAAGCCATTCCTCGTCTTTACTTAAAATATCGAGTGAAAAAGATTTGCTTCTTGTTCCTCTGTTTAAAAAAAAGATTTTGAAGTAAATATACTTTTTTTTCCAAAGAATATTGTTTTGCCAAGAGTTACGCCGTCTTCTATCAGAGGAGCTTGGCAAGAAACCAAAAGTATTTCTCTAAAAATGCGAAACGGATTTCAAGTGTAGCGAGAAACCAAAAAAGCATGCTGATATTTATGCCTCATTTATTTTTATTTTTTACTTCTTTTAAGCTGAGTATTACTCATTTTTCATTCAATTTAGAACTGTCAGCGTACTAACAAAAACTTGTAAACGTTTCTTCGTTTTTAAAAACATGCATTTCTGAATTTTAATGCAGATTTATATGAGTTTTGAATGATTGTACGCAAAGACTGCTTACGTAGCAGAAATATATCATTCAAAAATTCAAGTAATCATCTAGTCAAATTGTACTGTTGCTGATTTATTGCTTGTTTTTCTTAAACAGCAACAAAATTACAGTGAAATTTCACTATCCGAAACTCTTTTAAAAGACGTTCGGTTTGCTGGAGTTATCTTTATTGTATTAGTTTATTCATTTTCGTAATTTAATAATATCCCTTTAGAGTGGTTTCTAAGCATTTATTTCTGCTCCAGAAAAAGAGTTATTCTTGCATTTATAGCCCTCCCCCCCCCCAGATAATATTTTTTTTTTCAATCCAACCTGTAAATATTTAAACGCAAATAATTCCAAGGTATAAAATGCAGCTGAATAATTAATAATTACTTTTTCAAGAACGTATTTATGTTTGTGAGTACCGACCAAAATAGAAAGCTAACTGTATTAAAAACACAAAAAAATAAGATTGACTATGTTTCGTCTTATTAGCTATAGGGTGAGTTCTGGTAAGTGCGTCCACGGGGTAAGTGCGTCCACTGGGAATTATATGAACACTGTTCTAAAATGGCTTCTGCAACACATCGACTATGTTAGATAACTGTCTAATGATAATTTCAATAGGTAGAATTCAGGCCTGGATTTCAATACACGAAACACAATCAGAGACAACTTAAATATCTTCAAAGAAACTCTAAAGTAAAGATTGAGAAGGTTTTGTTTCAGTTTCTTTTGTAGTCATACCAAACAATTGAAGTCAAAAAATGCAAGTTCTTTCTCTTGAGTAATAGCTACTAATAACATACATGGGGTATTTTGATCAAATACTCTAACTAAAATTTGTTTATATGACGGTACGCACTTTCACTTTCTTTAAAGTAAGGTGGGGGTAAGTGCGTACCATTATGATGGGGCAAGTGCGTACCACTATCATGAGGCATATGCGTACTATTATGCGGAGCAAGTGCGTACCATTATGATGAGGCAAGTGTGTACCATTACGTGGAAAGTCCGACTCTCGTAATTCACCTTTAATTTTGCTTATAACTCTTTTATAAGCCGATTATAAACCCGACGTCATTTCCATCAAGTATTTATATTTACATTGAATGCGGAATAGGATTTCAATTTTATTCATTACCTCTGAAATATATTGACTTTTAGATATCAGTTAGTACATTTTTCGTTGAAAATAGCGATCATAAGCTAGACTTAATTTAAACCAGAATGACAAATGAAGCAATGAAATTAAGTGAAACACTAAATAAGGAGCCAACTGATTTAAGAAACGAAGGTGGAGTAATGAATAAATTATATTTAAGAAAATTAAGAACACTTTGTGAAAAACTATTTCAATGTACAAGAAAAAAAAAGTATAAGTATCATATCATGATCAATTCCTTTCTTTTTTTTTTCTTTTTTGCTCTTTATTTTATGTTTTTTCTTACTGCTGCTGATTCTAATTAGAAAATATTTTAAAACTGTATTTATTCAAAAAAAGAAGGAAAAAAAAACGATTGTTCACTCAGGTCACCTAACGATCTACCATACAAATAGAATTAAAGAAAATCACAGGGGTACGCACTTACAACAACGCTATTGGACCCACATGTCTCATCTTACATTTAAGAAGGGGTAAGTGCGAACCTTGGCTTAAACACAGACTGATTAATGTATTCAACCAAAATAAACTATGTGGACTATAAGTGATTATTACTAAATAAAAACAACTTACATTTGCTCACTTGGGCTTATTAAAAGGACATAGGAAGAGTCACTGGCACAACTCTCTCAATTTTTAAATCACAGTTGTTCGCAAGACACGTGGGATATCACTGATAGCGTTTCATCCATGCAAGCAAGTGCTGATCTCTAGTATTAGGAATTATCCCAAGGCAACTACCTAACATATTTAATATGTGCCAGAAGTTTTTTCCTGCTCATATTCGCATAATTTAAGGTGGACGCACTTACCCCGCTAGGTAGGGAAAGTGCGTACCTTAGAATAGGTGTCATAAACCAGGTCATAAAACCTATACTTATGGTTTATTTGACATATTATATGCATGAAAATCTTAGTAAAAGATCTGGAAAGAAAACTAAAAAAAAAATGTGAGCGTACAAGATTTTTCAACAGAGCAGCATCCTTGAGAACATGAACTTTTAAAAAAAGGGTACGCACTTACCAGAACTCACCCTACATTTAATTTTCTAACTTCTGTGTACTTTATTTCAAGAAATAATTGTCTATGATAAGAGTAACTAATAACGAACATCACATTTAGCACTACACTGTAAAAAATGAATCTTGCTTTTACAGTATAATATAGCGAATTTTATAGCAATAAACTAAAAATTGCTCCTTTTACAGTAATAAACTGTAAAATTTCTAACTTTACAGTACTAAACTAAAATTTTACAGCTTACTACCTTACATTTTACAGTTTTAAACTGGAATCTCTGCTGCCATTGTTATACTGTTATTTTTACAGTACAATACAGCTAAATTTTACTGCAGTAAACTAAAATTTCTGACTTTACAATAAGAACTAATTCGATAAAGGATTTTCCTCAGATTTCTACAAGGTAAAAAGTAGATGTTGTTTTTACATTACAGTTAATTTTATACTAAAAATACTGTAAAAAAATGCTAATTTTACAGTAATAAACTGTAAAATTGTTAACTTTACACTAATAAACTAAAATTTCTGACTTTACAATAAGAACTAATTCGATAAAGAATTTTCCTCAGATTTCTACAAGGTAAAAAGTAGATGTTGTTTTTACAATATATTACAGTTAATTTTATACTAAAAATACTGTTAAAAAATGCTAATTTTACAGTAATAAACTGTAAAATTGTTAACTTTACACTAATAAACTAAAATTACTGCTTTACAGTAATAAACTGTAAAATTGCTAGGTTTGCAATGTATTACAATGCATTTTACAGTTTTAAATTGGAACCTCGGCTGCCTGTGTTATACTGTAAAAACAACAGTTCATTTTTTGCAGTGTATCTCCTAACAAAGTACATGTTCGAATCGAGATTTAAAGTTTCCGTAATATCTTGGCAATCATTTTAAAATAGTTGTTTCCATCCGGAGAGCTAAATTTACCGAAAGTGATCCGCTCAGATCCCTTTAATTAATAGAGTTTCTACTGTATTATAAAAATTTAACAACACAAATTGTTTAAAATACATACAAAAGTTATACTAAAAATGGTATTTGGAACATTTTATAGAATATAATGAAAAAAAGAATCTACATTTTGCTGAAAAAAATTATAATTTTGCTTACTGATGCAATAACTATTATCAAAACAGTTTTCCACTTACGTACATTTCGTGCTAAAAGTAGCATTTCTCACATAATAGTTACCCTAACACGGGTTGACTCATTTTTACATTCTGAGATCGAAAAAAAAATGCAAAACATAGCGAAAGAAAGATTTTACATTTTGAGAAAAAAGACATGTGTTTAATTATTCAATAACTCACTTAGAAAGTACTCCACTTATGAACATGTCGTCCTCGAAATCTAGCGTTACACATAAAATAGTAACTCCAACACGGATTGACTCATAATACTGGTTACATTGCATTTATGAGATCGATAAATAAATATTGAAAATCAAGTATTCAAAGATAGATCTGGTTCCTTAGACCTGTAACTGTTCCTGTAACTGTAACTATTTCCCACAGTGAGGATTAGTATATTTCGCTCACTGAGTCCAAAGACCCTCAAACTATGATATTCAACTGCCATGCTCCCCGGAATAAAATCAAGTTTTCCATACCAAAGATTCGGAGTTCGATATCTGATTCTCCGTTTTCGTGTAACCATTACAAAAAATGTTTTTTAACTTTTGAAACAGCAAAAAAAAATGCGAATGATCAATGCATCGTTCTAAACAACTTGTAAAATTTATAATTTTAAAAGAAATCATTTCTAATAAAGATATAAGAAGACTCATTAAAACTCTTATTATATAAAAGTAAATTTAGAGAGTGATGATTTTTTGAAATATTATTGTTAAAAAAAGCTTCTATGATATAATATCTTGTACTCTCTGAGACGCATAAATATTAACATTTTATAATAATTTCTGAAGTAACAGTTTCGTGAACATTGTGGAAAAACTGCAAAAACATTTTTATAAAGCTTTCTTGATTTATTTTATTCTACGATTTAAAACTTTGAAACCGGAAAAAGTGTGTAGAAAATATTTTACTGGTACTATTTTTCAATAAATCAAATGAAAAATATTACTTTATAGTAAGAGAAACTGTAGCAAAAGAAAAATGGCTAGATATTTTTGGAGATATAAGACAAGACATTTATAGAAAAGTTCGGAAGAAATACACGCTAGAGCCCCAGTGTACTTTACATTCATCTTCAAAAAGAACGAAAATGTCTGTTAAAGTTATAAAACGTATTTTTTTCCGTTTCTTTAGAAAGGAATTGTGCTGGGACAAAATATTAAATTCTTCTTTCCAAAAGTAAGAATGTTTTACTTTCTTTAATGCATTTGTAATTTTGAAAACATGCATTGGTTTTTCTTTACTTTTACATTCTACCAAGTAACAATGATAAATGAAATTTCTTTGAAGAACTTCCTACTACTTTTTAAAAGATTTCAGCAGTCATTAGTTATGTACACTGATTTATCTTTCAATTTATATTTAAGAAAAGCATCCAGATTATTTTAACTTTTAAAAAATGCTATAAATCAGTATCGAAGATGAATTTTCATTCTAAATTTATTAAAATATTTCTAAAGGCTTTTATTAGGTCTCTCTTAAAGAAGTTGATTCTATGCTTAAAAGTCTTTTTCTGGATGTTTATATTTTCCGTAATTTCTAGATTTGCTAATTAGCTTCCTGGAAAAATAAAGAATAAGCTTCTTAGTTTTGCAAATATTTTCATTTTAGCTCTTAGATAAAATGTCCGTAGGCAGTTTAGTGTGAAAAGATCGTCCCTAGTTCAGGCAATATTAAAAGTCAAAAGTAATTATTTTAAACATGTAATTAATGAAGTTTGCTTGTACTAGAAAATTTAAGATAAAATAATTTTTAACTTTAAAACTCCTTTGTTATGAAAGATAAATCTTGTCGATACAATTTCCGCAATATATTTAAACTCATACTAAAAGCTTTTTTGAAAAGTTCTTCTTTTGGTGTTTTGAAAGTGGGATTTAGTACGATTTTTAACATCAGATTTAAAAATTCTATCAACTGAAAATGACTTTTAAAATTATAACTAATTTATATTGCAGAAGAAATCACAGAGATCTACATTTTATTTACCTTTTTTTAAATATTTATTGGACATTACGAAGAAATTTTTTAAAATTGAAATTACAAAAGCTAACTTCAAAAATATTCTAAGCAGAAAGCGATACAGTTGCAAAGTAGTGAAACTTATGGCAGCGTTAGTTGAAGGTACGGAAGAGTTAAAGTGAAAAGTAGTTGCACTTTAACGCTTCTGTATTTTGTGTATGATTGCAAACTTACAATAAAAAATTTTCTTCGTGAAAAGCAAAAGATATTACAAGAACTGAGAGGCATTTTTTAATCTTTCTTCTTGATCAAAAGATCTTTCTAAGTTTCCTGATTAGGAATTCGGAAACATGATTAATATTGTACGCTTGTTGTTCAACGTATTAAATAACGCATTTTGCTTTGGTGACAAAAATACTGACGTGTTGCAGTTGTAGGCTAGTTCTTAATAAAGCGAAAATTTCAGTGAATTAAATCGTGCCTCAGAGTTAGGAGATAAACAATTTGACTACCATTATTTAACCACCTATCTTTAATTTGAAAATACATTGAAATAAATACAAATAATGATTGTTAAAAATTTATGAACGTGATTTTTCCTTTGAGTTTCACGAACAGATCGACAATTTTTGTTAGGTGAATGGGAAGAAGGAAATTGACAAAAAGCTGTGCTCGACAGGTACTTCATACTTCATATAAAAGATGAGGGAATAGAAATATCTTGCTTGAGAAAGCGTAATATGTCGGAATAATTTTTATGTTTCCAGAGAAATAAGATAAAAGTTTTCTTGACCCTGATGAAGTTATCGAGGACTTCAAGAGTACAGAAATTGTAACAAATGTTTCGGGTGCCAGAATTCACTGTAGATTTAAATTTTAGACTGATTTAATAGCTGGTTAAATGTTTATAAATTGAAATTTACCAAGATGATTTTGAACTTGTCGTTTCGTTACTGTAACAAGTAACTGTACTGCGTTATCGTTACAATTAACAAGCACGTATTTTCTATTTTTAAAATATTTTTTTTAAAGCTAAAGGTCAAATTGTGCTGAGTGAACACTCCCGTATGTGCTTTATTCTTGTCAGAATTTTTCCTTTTATAATTTTGCTGAACTCTTGGGGAAAATATGATAGCATTGAAATCATGTCCGAAAAATGTTCTTTCGTTATCGTCTCTTAAATTTGAATTTAAAAAAAAAACCAAAAACTCCTAGCTTTAACTTTATTAGCAACTTATTGCAATGTGTATAAATGTATTCATCAATTATTGGAAAATATGTATCTTGTTTTGCTCACAGACAAAAATATATCGATTTTTTTTGTATACACTATCCTTCCGTTACCGCTTAAATTCACCATAAACAAGTTAATTACCTATAACCTTCTAGTTTGTATGTACAGTTCTGCTTTAACAAAGAGAAGCGTTCCAAACTTAAAGGAAAGTAATGTACATTGATAATATGTGATTCAAAACAAAGTTTCATTGGAGACTGAAATTAAAAATTGCAAATTGGCATTTTTTTTTAAATAATTGTTTTGAGATTTTTTTCAAAAGGCTTTGATAACTTTGACCGAAGCATTGTTACTACTTGAGATAAATTGTCAAAAAAAGTTGCTAATCCTATCAATTTTCGAGAATATTTCCTTTCATCTATCGTTTTCAGCAAACCAAACTCAAACTCCAATCCAAAGCTCATTAAACTTGAAAGAAAGGGCCCTACTCCACATCAGCGTAAAACGCGACCTAAACCGAAGGCAGAAACCGAAAATCCGGGTATTTTCTATAGGAACACTATGTAATCCATTTTACGCTTCTGCTCTATTTTTCTGCTTTACGTCAATGTGGAGCAGGGCCCTAAAAGAATGCAATATAATGTAAAGACTGAGAAATTAAGTAGTATTTATGTATCTTCCCTTTATCAATATGGAATCTTTTTCATGTCTTTTAGATACTTTAATAAACAATTCTCACAAAAGAATAGGATTGTTTCTTTTTTTTTTTTTTGTGAATGAAATTTATATTTTGAGCCATCTGCTTTAAATATTGTTTTGAAATACTTAAAGTGTAATATCCTGATTAGTCGTTAGAAAAAATAACTGACACTCTGGTAGCAATTCATTACTTTAAAAATGGCTTAGAAAGTATATTTTTTCCTTTTTCTCCTAATTTCATTTGGGAATAGAATTTCTTCAACAAATACTCGAAAACTTTGGCAGGAGACCAAAACTTTCCCTTAAAGAGATAGGAATGAACCTTAAATGTAACGGAAATCCTAGGAGAAATATTGCAAGTTATGCCTCAAATATTTCAATCGAACCGAAACATTGGTGATAAATTTCCTTCTTGATGCGTTTCGAAATGTAATTGAGGTATTTAAAACTTAGATAAATAATGCAGATAAGGGACAGTTTGCAAAAAATAAAAAATTAAATGAAAGCTGTGTCCTTTAAAAGTTCTGTACTTTTCTCAACTCTTTCAGTGTCCCATTTATTATTGAATTTTATTTGAGCTCATTTCAAGATTTTATCTCTTTTAAGAAAAGTTTAGGTCCTACTTGATGAAACAATAAAAATAAGTACATTTTGAAATTATTACGAAACACAAATTATAACTTACTTTAAAAGATTGCCGTAAAAATATTATTTATTTCAGTTTGTATCCAAAATTTGGAGCAAAAAAGAAAATTGAAAGCAAAAGTACTGTTTAAAAGCAAATTATTTTCACAAATGAAAAAATGTTACTGCTAAAAAAATATCTTAGCATTATATTTTCAAATATTAAGTTAAATTTCGAATAATCTCCCAAGACTTTTAAAAATAACGCATTAATCATACATATCTCCATTTAAAATGTCGAAAAAAATAGAGGTATTCAAATATTTTTTTCACAAACTAACATAAATTCTTCCAATTTTACTTTAAAAAGAGAATTCAAAAAATTCAATTTATAAAAGTTTTCACTAATAGTAACTAATATAAACAACAGCATATGAAAATTAAATCTACCAGTGAAAGAATACCTCTGAGAAAAAATGGTTTAAAAAGTAGCTCAGATGAATTAGCTGTAATGACTTTCTTCTATACATTTTTAAAATAAAAAAGACAAGAAAGTGCTGTGTTTGTAACCATTGGCAACGGGTGGTCATTCATTCGGTTGGTATACCTTTTTTTCCTTTTAACCACAAAAAAAAGAATAATAATAATAACGTAGAACCTTATTTTTTTAAATAATTTATGTACCTAGTGCTACTAGCTTCAGGATTTTTTTCATATGAAACTGCGCTTAGGTGTATTTTACTGGTCGCTGCACCCTATTAGTAGAATTTTTTGTGTAAAACCCAATGACAAGAATTTTTTGTGTAATGGAGACATCAAATTTCATCAAACTAACTTTTCAGAGCAAAATTATAAAGTTAAAAAATATTATTATTTCAACCAAAATAACAAATTGCGTAAATCACCTGTATTGTTATTATAAAACGTGCTGTGACATTGCAACATCGTTCCATGATTTATCGGATAAATTAATTTAATTCATCAGTGTTTCATTAAAAGTTGATGTTACAACACAAAAATCTGAAAAGCACGCAGATAATACGGTTTTCAACCACATATATGCAAAAAATTTCTCACATTTTTATACGAAGTTTTAATTAAAATCTTGGAACTATCGTTTTTATCGTTTCAGGTGAAACATAAATTTCAGCTTAACACCCCTAGTTTCTCGGGAAAAAGAGAACATCATATATAAATCTATTCCATGTAAACAGACGCTAATGGGGAAAATAACAAAGTGCTGATACTGAGCGAATAAAAATAAGACGAGCCGACGAAATTCCAGCTGTGTTACGTTGCCTAATTTTTCATAATTTATTCTTAGGTATATTTTCGCTGTTTCTGAAAGACTTTAATTGTTTCGTATTATGTCAAGATTTTTTTCATTGGTAACAAGTTTAAAAAAATTCTATTAAAGCGAAACATTGCGGTTTCTAAACAGGCATAAAATGTATTGTCTTGAAAAAAGTTCGTGTATTCCATCATTGTGTCTGAACGTGTAAAAAGTCTTCAGAAGATAGCAGAATCAATATTGAACCCTTGCCTTTTAATTGAATCGTTCATTTCAGAAACAAGTCAAACGACAAGCTCTGAAAGCTAAAAAATGCATTTTTAAAATCATTTTTAAAAAATCGGTATGGATTATAGTTTTTTAAACATGAAGATATCTGGATTTAGGTTATTTCTTTTTAGAAGAAAATTTTGTAATCCTTTAAAAAAAATTGAGCTAGCTAAATCTGCCTTGGTTTCGAAGTCCCACATATAGTACCCATTTTCAAATAAATACATCTGGGTATGCTGGATAGGGATTGTACGACTCCTGGTCAGGATTCAAAAAAAAAAAAAAAAAAACCTGAGCTGTTAAAACCACGTGTGGTGGTGAACATGGAGAATTTTGGCGTCAATGAAATATCCCTAGCAGCATCATCTCATCGGTCGATGATCGGCCATTCATCGGCCGATGATCCAATATGTCTCATCGGCCGAGCAGAATCAGAGCAGCAAAATCCGATGAGAATCCGATGAGATTTGGAGCAATTTACGAGCAGAACAGTCCCGTGCCGAGAAATTTCATCGGGAAACTTGATCGGAAGGATATCGTTTTCCGATGGAATATAGCTCATCTTATTTTCATCGGGAAAGTTTATCGAAAGGATATCGATTTCCGATGAAAAGTAGCTCATCGAAAACCGTGCTCGGATACTGATTGGAACGATGTCATCGTGCGTTACAGGATCAGTTTACGAGGAGTTTGTTGATCGGCCGAGCAAAATCCGATGAGTTGATGCTACTTGGGATAATCCGCTTCCTTATGCTGTTTAATGGTTTAAAACTCTTCTCTCAACCCAATTAGTCGAGTTATTCAAGTGTCGAGTTTCAGGAGTTTAGCTGCATTTCTTTCTTTAAAACACTTTGAAATTTTTCACCAAAAAATAAACAAATAAATAAATAAATAATAAATAATAAAATAAAAATCACTGAGCAAACTTTGAAAAACATTGAGAAGAGCATAAACAGCCAAAGAAGCCATCGGCATGTGCAATAAATTGCAAGTGTGAAAGACACTATAGCGCTTAAAATTATCAAAATTATACAGCAAAAAAATAGAAATTTCGCTCGATTTATGGTAATTTCTATTAGAACTCGCAGGTTCAATGTGTTCCTCTGACATGTTCTTCAGTTCACTGACCTGTTTCGATAAATGAATAAATCAAAAAATGAATTTAAAGAAAATAATAACTTTAAGTATTTTTTTTAATCGGTCTTTTTTCTTTACATATTGAAATCATTCTTCAAAAAATGGAACGAAAAGAAAGCTGTTGGACCATTTAGCATTGCTATCACTATTAACTAGGAATCAAATTAAAAAAAAAGCATAGCTTCTGAAGGTTAGTACTATCCGAATAAAAAACGAAAATAATTATTACAAAACAACAGTGAGCAATTATGACAACACTAAGAAAACAAAAGACAAATGGTCGAAGCAATTGCTCTTTGGTGGTACAACGAAATGAGAGCTGAAGAATATGCATTATTCAGGAGTCAAAAAACACAGGGAATTGAGTAAAGCAGAAGAATGATGTAGGTGATTGATAGAGGGGTGATAAATATTCGGATGCGGATGTTTGTCTTCAGCTCGTATTAGAGAGAAGAGCTTTTATTTTCTAGTAGAAATCAGAAATATTAGGACTAACTGCTTGACAGTGCAGTAAATCAAAAGCTATTCTGTAAGTATCTGAGCTATGGAAAAAAATATTCTAGTGATATCTTGAGATTTAGTTCATGTAAGGAATACTTCCTTATTTGATTCTCAATAACATTTTATTTTCATAAAAGAGTTCATAAAAGTAAGTTTTCCAAATTTGTTTCGTGCCTTTAATAGTAAAATTATCACAATATGGAAATGCCCTTCAATAGTAACGCTATCTAGTTTGATAAATTTGACTCCGTTTTACAGAAGAAATAAAAAAGTGATTATAAAATTTCAAAATTTTAAGCACTTCATTAGGTTAGGCATATGTAATGCAATGGAACTTCGGTTTCTCTATCCCCCAAGGGATCACAAAAACATATCGAATTAAGCGTATGTCAACTTTGTGAGGTTCCATAATTTCAACTGTTGTACTTTTTTTCTGTATTGCTTAGTTACTAGCGTCCTCTTTGTAAAAATCAATTTCAGAAACTGTTTTTTCCCTTCTTTCTTTCTTTTTTTTGGGGAGGGGGATAACATAAAAAACTAAATAGAACCATTTTGAATACCTTATTAGGAATAAAACCCTTACTATTGAAAACGGATAAGAGCTCCTTGTCGATCAGCTCTCTTCAAGTCCACCAACAGCTCAAAGTGCAATGGCTGACTCATCTGGGCAAAATAGGGAGCTCTCTAAAAGAGCTCTTTCCGTTAAACAATGAATTGACTAATTCATAAACCGAAAAATTGACAGAAATGCTCAATGTGAAAGAATAGCGGTAGCAGAGAGTAAACTAAAATAGCAGGTGGATGTCGACTTATAGCGGTTATTGTGAATGTGTGTCAAGTTAATTTTAATGAGGTTTGCCCCATTGAAATTAACATTGGCCCAACTATTGGAAAAATAAATGTCGATTTACCGAAATTGCCGAGTTATCTTCACGTCAAGTTACTGGCGTTTCACTGTACTAACATGTTTACTATTATATGTATAACAACAAACAACACATTGAACACAAGACGATGGTGGAAAAAAATACTTTAAAAAAAAAAGAAATTTTAATAATTGAAGGGCTAGGGACAGGAAAGGGTTGTGTGACAAAACCGAAATTGAGAGTAATTAAAGTTCAAAGTTTTATTGTTGCAGTTGTTACAGCTTTTTTGTTTTCTGGTTTTGACGTTAGTGTGCGTATGAAATTGGTTTACTAACATCTACTTTTTGACGTACTAACTTTTATTTGCTTACCTGTATCCATTGCTTACCATTGTCCAGGATGTTTATTTTTTAAATGTAACATAGCCCCTTCATCCTCCATGCCCTTCAATTTCCAATAAACCGAATCACCACATTATTCGTTAGTGCCTGAAATTCAAGGCGGGCGAACGATAAAATATGTCTGTAGTCAGTTACAAAACAATGGAAATGTTTCAGAATGAGCAACGTATTTAATTATCTACCTCCAAATGCATACGGATTTTTCTCTTTTAAAATTTTCTTCAGTAGTAAATGATAGTAACATGAAATAATAACTAAGATTCTTCTAATCGTATAATTAAGGCACACATTTTGTTGAATTAATCGAAAATCAGTTTTCTAGATTAAACTTCCAAGAATTATTGCATTGTTCAAATATTGGCATTCATTAATTAATATCGGAGTTACAATCACAATCATTTTAATAGAATTATATTTAATCTCACATTTCACAGTTTCTCGTTGCAGAATATTCTGAGTTAAGCAAAAGGAAAGAAAGTGTATTTGGAAAAGGAAAGGTTACCCAAAAGATGTTCTACGATTTTTCTTTAATTTGTTTTACTCGAGAACCTTTTTCTTCATTCAGTTTAAAATAGACTCTGCAAGTAAAAAGGAAAGAAACAAATAAAAATATTTTTTCTAATAAAGTCCCCACTTTCAAGGAGATGTGTTTGATGCTTTCTAAGTTGAAAAATGGAATGAAACTTCCCCATTTTATTGTTCTCAATATCTCCTTATAAACTCGATACGTTTCTCTCAAAGATGGATTTTACCACTTTTTAGCCTACTTTCCCTTTAAAATGAGAAAAAAAGTGATTAAAAGTGGCTTAATGCAGCATAAAAATAATACCAAGTTCAAAAAAAAAAAAGTCAAAAATACATGAAAAAAAAATATGTATGTATATAAAAAAATTAAAAATTGGAAAGTAGGGTTTTGAGATGGAGAAAAAGGTGTGTCTGTCTGTCGGTCTGTCTGCCCCTCCCCTAATAACTTTAGAATAAAACGTCCAATTTGAACAAAATTTTAATTTCAATAGTAGATAAAAGCCTTGTTAGATGAAGGGAGCTGCTTGCATTACTGATAAGAAAGCGTTGCCGTACATGAAATATATTTTAAAATATATAACAACAATGTCCCAAAAGCATAAAAGTGTAAACATTCTTATTCATGAACACTGTTTTCAGCTATAAAACACTGCTTGTGTTTATTCTATTGTTAATAAATGTAGAAAGAATACAATATTCATGCTAAGTATTACCATTTATATAAACTTTCGTTTTTTTTTTTACTCTAGAAAATACATTCTGCGCTCGTGACTGAAGAGAAAAAACATGCAAGAAGACAAAGAAAGATCTTTTGCATAAAAGTCGTTTCTGAACGGGAAAAAAAGGGAAATGGAAGAAAAGTTAGAGCTGCGATTTAGAGAAATGAAAAAGTTATACATCTTCACAAATTTATGGATCATTCTGAGTAAAACAAAATGTTTCTTTTATTCATACATTGAAACGTGAGAGTTCGTCACTGTGATACAATGTTGAAATTGACGGAGACATTGAACCCGTTTCTTGTGAAACGCTTCGTTTTCGTTTCTCAATTTTTCGGAAATTTTGCATGTTATTTGCGAAATATGTTGTTTTGCAAGGCACGTGCAAATTAGTTCAAACCCATAGCACTAGTCGGCGATGAAATTGCTGCCTCCAAAGTTGAAAGGCTTCTGAAGCATTTTCAGCATGCTGGACTCAAATTCAGAAAGTTCCTATCAAATACCGTATTTTGCAAATTTTTTTACAAGATTAAATCCCTTTTTAATACACTTTTATTAGTTTCACTTATTTGTTTTTGTTTGTTTGTCATTATGTATGTAACTCTAAGTAAAAGATAAATTCACGTTCTTTACAAATGGAGGGCCAGGGGGAAAAAAGATGAAAGTCACTTTTTCGTCAATTTTGAGATATTAGCGCTATCTAGGGACTAATATCATCTGGTAGAACAACAAGGGGTAAAAAAGATGAGAAGTGACACAAATGTGTATGAAAATTCGAAAAACTACATAAGGAGCTACGAGAAGTCAAACTTTGTTCTTCGTTTTTCTCAAAATCGCTTTTTGGTCACTCCTCTTTTTTCCCCCTGGTCCTTCAAATATAAAAGTAATATATTTAATTCTATTATTAATACTAAGGGCATAACTATATTATTACACGTTGATGTGTTCAAGTGTTTCGGTTGTTTGTATGTAACTGTGAGTAAAAAATAAAATTCCCGTTATTTGCAAATATAAAAGTAATATATTTAGTACTATTATTAATACTAAAGGCTAAAATATATTACATAAACTACATTACTATATTACATATAGATGTATTATAGGTGCATCTAAAAGCTTATTTTTTAGTTTTTTAAACTAATTTAAAGATTATTTAAGCTTCGGTTGATACATTATATATTATTGCTATTTTTACTACAAACTAAAGTAACATCTGAAGAAAATTGTGTGAAATTTAAATTAATGTTTGTGAAGAAATGATCAATTGGCAGCGACTTTCCGCTGATGTCTTCAGACAAAAACAAAAAAAAGTTTCATAGCAGTGCCCCTTATAACTAATCAGAGGATTTTTTGTGAAATCAAGAAACAAAAGTGACTTTATTAGTTAATAAGTTACTGTATGTAAATATGGCGCGTTAATTTCCTTTAATTGATTTTCAGTTTTGTAAAGCATTTGGAAAGACCGGTTTTTCAGCAAAAAACTTAAATTTTTAAGGTATGGTAAAATCTAAAAGAAATAAAATTAACGTTTTCCCCTGCAGAATCCTATTAACTAATAAAATCATTTCTGTTTTGTGACAGCAGAGAATACGCATATATAATATAAATATATTAATTGTGACGTTAAACAAATTATTTAAAATATGCATTCGCTTTTGCATCAAATTAAGTTTACTGCACCCATAAATACATTTTACTTTCATTTCAGCCTTTCTCAAAGAGTATTTATGTAACTTAATTCAACAAGTACAATAAATATTTTTTTTTCTTTGAAATGAAAAAATATTATGAACATGTTTGTGATGAAATTTGTGCAGTTATGCAATCCATATAAAGTGGTTTTGGAAGAAAATGTTAGAAGTAAACGGATTGAAAACTCGGATTCAGCGTATCGGCAATAAAAATTTAAAAACCACTTTCAATATAAATTTCACAAAAAAAGAGTTTTCATTCGCCTGTTAGTGTAGTCTTTAAAAATATCTAACTTAAGGCTCAAAAAATGAAGATTTTTTGCTTTTTTTTTTTTTTGAAATAACAAACACGAATTGTTAATTGTTCTTACTTGACCGTATTTGAATTCCTGTTCCCTACTCTACCCCTGAGACAAGTGGTTTATGGATGAGCTGTCAATTAAGAAACTAAAGTGCAAATAAAAAATAATTGGTTTTAAACTACCAATACTGCGGACGATAAATATTTTATGGTTTCTACAAAGCTCTTAAAATGTAAAATGATGCTTATTATAATATGTTAAGCGAGTAAAAAAACATGATTAGATAAACTGAAATTTGTGTATCACTATACCTTTGAAAAACATTCAGAGAACACCTGGTTCCAATTTTTGACCGCAAAATGTTTTGATTAGTCAGAAACAAATTTGAAAGATTTATTATTATTATTAAGGTATTTTATAGGTTGGTTGGAATGGAGGGGAAATCGAAACAAGTTTTTTAGTTCTTATGGAGTATATGCTAAACCATGGATTCCAAACCGGCTTGGGGTCGGTAGCTATCAGTTATCAAGAGTGCAGAGATGCTGAAGAGTCCAGAACAAAATTATGCTTAAATTGTTGATATGGTGCTGCCATCTATCGAGCTCAAAAGGAACGTTTCATCATTTGAAGTTTTCACACACTCAGCAGCACCAACCTTCTGCCTTAAAAATCTCAACGCTGCGTTGATGTCCTGGCTTTAATAAGAACAAAAGAGGAAAAATTTTCAATGCGCAAAACTTGTATTCTAAAACTGGGTTCAAAAAAAAAAAATGAAGACAACTTTGAGTTGCATGCTTTACTGTGCAAGTCGGTTGCAGCTAATTATTACTTCAATAGATTCAAGTACAATATGAGATAAAAAAATATCAGGAAATATAATGAGCTTCGCTATAATTCAATTGAAAAAAATATTAATGTTACAGTGTTGACACAATGCTAATTAGTTTCCTTCGGAAGTACCAGAAGTTCTCTAGTTTCAGTTAATTGTGCATATTTATGTTCAGTTCATCCACCTTCTATCCCCCTTAAACCTCACGAAACAAACAGAATATGAAAAAAGTCCAAACTTCGTTGTAGTAGTTGCATGAAGTTTATTTTCTGTTTAACTTTTTTGCAGGAAAGTGGGTTAAAATTAGGAATGGGAACGAACAATATTTGAATTGAATCGGCAAGTGGATAAAGGTGATATGTGACAATTTTGGAAAAGCTAACTTTATACCATGGATGAAGGTGAAAAGCGTTTTTTTTTTTTTTTTTGAAATCTTTTCTAGAAATTAAAAAAAAATGTCACATATCACCTTTATTCACTTGCCCCTTCATCGGCGTATGTGAGTTAACACAATTGAACACATACTAATTTGAATTTATATAAATCGGCGAAATTCAAATGTCACATATCCACTTGCCCTTCAATTTCCATTTATAACTGAAACTCAATGTAGCATTACCGGAAACAGAGGGGCAAATGAAACTTGAATTTTGTTAGGTCCCTTCAAAATGACAAGAACTTACATGCATAAATGTCAGATATAAACATTACAGAGGATTGCAATTTTTGAACAAGTAATATTTTCTGGGATAATAAAATCAAATGAATTGAAGGGGCAAGTATATAAAGGTGATATGTGACATTTTTTTAAATTTCTAGCAAAAGTTCTCAAAAAAGATTTTGTGTTATTTTTAATGGATTTTTCTCAACGGGTTAAACGGGGTCAGATTCTAAGTTACCTGTTTATTTCTGTTACTAAGGGAATATAATACTGATGGACTTATCACCTTCATTCAAGGTAAAAAGTAAGTTTCAAAAATTGTCACGTATCACCTTTATCCACGTGCCCCTTCAATTAAATTTTAATTGCATCAAAACAAGTAGAGCATTTTCTCAAAACTCAACATTCACAGCAAATCATGCTATAAAATATGTTATGATAAAAATGAAACGTTGAGCTTGCTGTTTTATTTATAAAAAAAAAAGTAGAGGTTCTTTAAATACAAATACGAAATTATTATAGAAGTCATAATGTTCAAAACGGAAATTCAAAAACTTCAGTAATAGTTTTAGAGACAGCAAAAAATGACTCTCAGCTGTAGAAAACTCAAGGCACGTATACTTCCTAGAACACATCATGCAACTACTTTGCATTCATCCGCTTGTGAATAGAAAATGCATTCTTATGTAAAAAAGTTTCTTTTCTCTTCCTCTGAAAATACATTTTTACAAAAAACATTTGATGCGTTAGAAGGAAAAAAGTTTTCAACTTTCGCATTTTTGTCGACATAACGTTTTGGCATTTCAACAAAAAGGTTTAAGATGAAATTACGTCTGTAAAAGAACACGTGGGAAAGAAAATAAAATTCATTTCTATTTGCAACACATTTTTATGTTCATAACAGTCAACGCTTTGTGTTCAATCCCTAGAGGGTTCTTTTTTGTAAAAAGTTGGTACGTAATAAAATTTGTTGCTTAGTAAAAAGTATAAAAAAACTTTTTTGTGTAATCAGTTTGCACTTACGAAAGTAAGATGTGTAAGCTATTTGCACTAAACGAAAAAAACATGCGTTAATATTTTTTTAGTGAATGTCAATTTCCTCTTAATCGCAGTGCTGTAGTAGGGAGCCGATGTTTGAGATAACACATCATTTTACGGGATAGATCCCATGGTGGATGATTTGTTAAGACAGAAACATTTTAGTCAGGAATACTTATGCCAACTGTAATTTAAAAGTTATTTTAAAAGTTTGTTATTTTAAAAAGTGGTTCATAACGCTAATTTGCATTAAAATTGCATTTTTAACAACCAATAAACCAAATATTTTAGTAGCAAGGTTTCCGAACTCTCCACTCTCTTTAAATTAATAATTACAACACGCATAATAATTAAATTAAAAGAAGATGTGCCAGCTATTTGCACTTAATGCAGAAAAATCTGTTGACCTTTTCCTTTATTGCAAAACAACAACTGTAAGCTATTTGCACTCAAGATGTTTTAAACTATGTAAACTGTGTTAAAGCCGGTAATGTTTTTTTTACGACAATGTCAATGATTTTTTTTTTTTCGCAAAAGATAAATCATGTTTATCTTTTGTTTCTCCACCACGTTTAACAAGTAAAAAAACTTCTCAGTGAAAGACTTCGAAAACGTATTTGCTTCCATTTTGGTACACTGCCTTAATTCGCTTATTTTTATTACAGGAAACTTTTTTCATTAAAAAAATTATAATTAAAGCATGTATAGGTGAAACAAAAGCAACAATGCATTAGGTGGATAAATTTTCACTCCTCTGCTCACAATTATTAAGAGTAATCATTGCTTTAAAAGACGACAGCAAAACCTTTGAACCATATTATTCACTTTTAGAATGGCAGAAAAATAACTTCTTCAAATAAAAAAGCTAAAATTAAATTTACCTTTATAAATAAATATTCTTTACGTTGTTTCTTTGAAGCAAGAAGATCAAAATGCAATTTAGACTTTCTATTATCAAAGAAAGATCAAATGCTTTTATCTTATGTCTTACTTTTGCTTTGAGATTTTAAAATATATTATTTGTAGCTGCCACGAGAGACGATTGAATCAGCTTCCTATTTTACTAGCAGACATTAAATTTATTTCAAATGCTTGGATCATGATTTCAGTCTTCCTTGTTAAGCTTAAAATATGATGCTTTTGTTATGTTTTTACAAAGCTTCCACTCAGATTATAGGCATTTTTATTGTATAGAAAGTAAACTATATTTAATTGTGCTTTCTTTCTTCACAAAAAAATTGAATATATAAAAGGATTCTCATGCAATAACTTTTAGCTTTCAAATGTTAATTTATGTTTGCTTCATATATTTGTTCTTATTACGCCATGGAGCAATAAAAACAAAATTGTTAACTTCTTTAAAAACTACTAAAATAAAATGTTAACTTTTTTTAGAATAAGTAGCAACTTGAAAATCTTAATAGATCCATTGGGTTATTGCGCTGTCATGTATTGAAGCAAGAAGAGTCATAAACTAATTCTAAAGAAAAAAACCTCATCACATTTCTTACTCTCATGAAGAAAACGTTCTTCACAGAAATTCCTCAAACATTGGTGTGCTGTGTTGTTACACAAGCAGACTAGAGCGAAAATGTCTTTACTTACACTTAATTCCATTGATACATTCATTCTGATAGTAATTATCACACAACACCCCCTAACTTATCATCAAAAAAGTTTCATTACTTTGACTGCTGAAGAAATATGTGAGATGACTACTTCAGTGTTAAAAAAAATCAAAAAAGTTTCTAGAAAATAATGGACACTTAATATGAGCTTAATTTCATCCCGTAATACATCAGGAAAAAAAACAAGTTTTATCTAAAATTCAGTAACTTCAATTAAATTAACCAATAACCTTTCAAAAGAAGCCGGAAATCTTTCCAATAAAAGTCAATCGTATTTTTGGCACAAATAAACAACCTTCGAATGAAACTTTCTCGGTTATAATGATAAACTAGCCACCTTCCTAGTTTACCAAGAAATCCCATAGTGCATTTTATCTAATATGAACTAAGCAAAAGAAAAATTGCATGCAAGTTTCAAAAATCTTATGTGTCTGTAATTCTTTCAAACTATAGAAACTAAAGGCTGAATTACACTCTCATTTAAGGTTCAATCTGGACTGGCTATAACTAAACTAAACGAAAAACACACGATACTGGGTACTTCTAAACACTGGCAGCGAAAAACAGGGAAAAGTCACAACAGGGAAAAGTCTGCATGGGTGCAACTAGTAGCAATGCAGGAAACTTTTTCACAAAGGTACTTGATTTTATCAAGAAACTGAAGGGAACCCCTGAAATTCCGGGAAGTTGCCTGGAAATTATCTAGAACATTTCTGAATTTTTTCAATGTGTAGAACTGCTGCTGAATTTCAGAAAACCATCTTAAACTGGCTAACGTTCAGATCCACAATCTGAACGTTATTTTCTTTCTTTTGTGTTCCTATTTCAACAAAAAACTCTGGCCCGGGCGAAATAATCACATTTGAAAGAATAGAGCACGAAAATCCTTTTTTTTTTTTAGAATAACAGAAAATTTTTGAGCTGCTTGATTATTTTTCGTTGATAGCGGTGAAAAAATATTTAAAAGGATATCACTTTTGAAGCTTAAAGTAAGACTTAAATTAACTAAAAACTTAATATTAATAAAATTATGCTGCACAAAAAAAAAGAAAGAAAGAAAAAAATTGGCGAAATAATATACATAATGATCAAAAGTTGGATTAGAATTCTTAAAGAAAACCTATTGAAATATTTCACCGCCCAGATTTGACCTCACCCCCTTTCGATTTTAAGCACGACGCTCTATCAACCGTGCCAATATATCCTCAAATGGAGATGCTGTTTTTTAAAGTAATGTGTTAAGGGGGAAAAAACGGTTTTTCAACCAAAAGAACAATTTTTAGATCGTAAGCCAATTTTAATTTTTTTTTCCATTTACCCAATCCGGAAAGATATTTCTCTCTTAAAACACAAGTAAGCACAAATAGTTAACTTCTTCCTTCTGTTTTCAAAAAGCGAAAACAATTATGAATGGACATGCTATTTTTATCAGCAGTATTTGAGTGTTACTGCTGGGGAAAAAAGTGCTACCAAACAGTCTGTCTTGAAAATCAGATTAAACAAATATTCTTAGTCCGAAATGAAATTATTTTGCATAAGTAAATATTTCCATATTTAATTTTGTCGTATCATTAAAATCTCATATTTATTGAGAGAACGATGAAGAAAATTAATTGAATTTACTTTCGAAGCCTCTATTGACAACAGAATCATTGAAACCGGCTAAGCCAAGTTGATTACATCTCATCAAAGACAAATCTTTCTTTTTTTTTTCTTTGTTTTTTTCTTACTCTCTCTCTGTCTCTCTCATTTTGCTTTTTTTTTTTAACATAATATTCTGCTGCGTGATTTAAAATCGTCTTTTTTCTGTTGTGAATTTTGTCAGATGAGTTGAATCTTTGCTCCATTTCAGCTTACTGCCTTTAAACGAATAATTAATAATTTCTCGGATTTTTGTAACATAAAACTTAAACGTATCGTGTAATTTCAATAAAATAATTGCTTAAATTTTTTTGGGGAGTGTGGTTGTAATTAATTACGATAACGACTGAGGTTTCTCTCTCTATCTAGCTCTTCTTTTAATTACTTGTACTTTGTAAATTAATAGTTTTTTTGAAAATAAAATTCATCTGTTATTTATTCGTAAAAAGCATGAATGTGTAAACAAATTAATTTACGTAGCTCTAATTTCATTATAAAACTAATGAATTCTCTTTTAAAACGTTTGCAGAATTTTTGTAAGGGCATAATTTTAACTGTCTAGCATTTTATAAAATATAAAACATATAAACACTTTTTTGACTCCTGATAGCAAAACAGTTTACCTACTACTTTTCATTTATTTTATGATTCATTTATGTGTGGATTTTACCATGCACATGAATGTTGTACTTTCTTTATTATTTTCAGTGGGCCTGAGAAATTTTTAGAAATATTAGTAAAATCTCTCGTTTAAAACATGGAGAAAATATGTCGCAATAACTTCACTACTGTGAGTAATAAGTATTTTTACTTCCTAAGACTTTTTTTTTAGCTGAATACTTCAAATCTACTTAACTTAAAATATTTCATCATTAAAAGAAAAAAAAATGCAATCCATTTTGCATCCGCAAAGAATAATGTACAACAGTTTTAAGCGGATACGCGGTAAAATTCAAGCTCTATAGTATGCAAGAGCAATCAGAAATCATTAACCTTTTGAACAATCAGCAAAAGTCATTTCTTTTGCTAATAACATTCTAGAACACAGCTTAATTTTATGTTTTCAGAAACTCTTCTTATTGAAATTACTTCGTTTACGTTGTAAAATTCAAATAATTAAAATATTTAGCTTTAACAGCATTACTATTAGGCTAGTAATACGTAATTGACGTACCAGTTGGTCACCGAAGACGGCAAAAAATAATAATATATCCATTCGTATAACTCAGTTTTAAGGTTTTATTACATAAGTGTAAATAAAATGCATTTTCAAGAAAGTGAACCCTTTAGCTTTGTTTGTCAAAAAAAAAAAAAAAGAGAGAATTCAAGTGCGTTACTGACCAATTGCAAGCTAAAGAAATATTTTGATAAATAGTGCCACTAATAGTGATTTAAGGAATGTATTTAAAACTAACCCTTCATTTATTAGAAGGAGCAAATAAAAATGGAAGCGTCACAGGGCCGTCATTTCAAGTTTTTCCAGGGGGGGGGGGGCAAAGGGTCCAAACACAATGCAATTTCATCGGAAAACATTAAAACCACGCCCACTTATCTGTAAATACATTGATATTTCAAAGCCAGGGGGTGGCAATTGACCCCCCCCCTACCTCCGTTAATGACGGGCCTGATAGCGTCATTACATTTATATGCGGAATGTAACTGGTAGACTAAAAGAAAAAAGATATTCCCCTTTCATTCTTGGTGTAAGATATGTTTGATATACATTTGCAGTCTTAGACAATTAAGAGAATATTGAATAGATGCTAAAATCTTGACGTGGATAAAAGGAAAAGTAGGTTCATTTAGTTCTTAAAAGGGACTTTTTGCTATGTGTGTGTAAATGGAAGAAAAGGATTGAAACAAAGTGAGTAAGCAATCCTATTATTTTAGTTGATTTGGGAAATAAAACTAAAAGCCAAAGATGGTAGAAAAATCTTTAAGGAAGGAGATTGATGAAGGGAATTTTCAGATATCTCGGTTGAGGCAAAGTAGTGTCTATCTATTTTTTCTCATTCCCTAGGGGAGCGAAACTTGTCAAAAATTGATCGGAGGAATTTTTCTTATTCAGACTCATAACGAAAGTTCGAAACCGTTTCTTGATAATATCAAGTTTATTTGACAGTTGCAGTTACATGAAAAAATGTTTGAGGAAAACGTTCTGATATCTTCTCAAACTACCCGAAATACAAAATCTGCTTTGTGGCATATTTGACCAAGAGACTTTACATGCTTTGATACACAGTAATTATGTTCCAAAACTTGAAAAAGGAATTTGAATAATGCTTTTTGAGAAATAGTTTAAAATGCAAGATTAAAATTTTCTAGAACTCAAAATATTAGCAGTTTTATCTGACGTGAACTGTTTATTATCTCTTCTGAAAGTTTTCTAAAAGAATTTATATTTTGTTTTACGCACTTGGATCGTCGACCAAATGGTATGCCTTTTTGTTATTTTAACTTCTACACTTGTTTGATGAATTATAACGATGAGTAAGAAATGAAAAGCAATAAAATAAAAGTAATTTTATGACATTTTAAATAACATTGATCTTACAAAAATCTTTCTGTATATTTTGAGTACTTTTTTACATTTAAAATTGGTTCGAAGCAAAAAAAAGACCATTAAAAGTAAGAAGGGAACCATTTTTCCCTTCTTTATTTTTCACTAAATATTATCAATTTCTCAAAGCGAAGGGTTCTCCATGATTAACTTTTTTTTTGTAATTTTCTTAAACATTTTTTTTAATGATATTTGTTGAAAACAGGGCAATCATCATGTTTGAAAAAATATATTTTAATATGAAAAATATACGTATATACTAATTATAGTGAAGGGTTTGTAACCTATACTGTGTCAATTTATATTATACAGTAATGTGTCAATAAGAATTTTTTTTCTGAAATTTCTAATCCTACTCATTGTTAAATTTTAAAGCTTCCTAGCATGTTTTGATCACTTATAGGCACCGAAAGACTACATAGTACAAAGAATGTTTTTTTTTATGTAACGATTATTTTATTATATGTTGCTTTTAACCTTCATATGGGGTAAAATAGATTAATAGTTGCTTCTTTCTTTTTATTTTCCGCTTTTTCTTTCTTTTCTTCTTTTTTTATTCCATTCTAGTTTCTTTCGAAATACTGTATATGTAAGCACTCTTCAAGTAAACATTAAAAAATGAATTTTTGGAGAAAATTTGGCTAAAATATATTACTTTAAGCAGTTTTTTATCACTTTTATATTGAAGCAACTTCGCAGTGCATAAATACTGAGGGGGCAGTTCCGATCGTGAATGCGCTAAAAATGCAAAAACACAATTGCTTTCTCTGTCAGTTAAAAAATCCCATGGCGGTAATTTTATACAAATTAACACCTTGCATGTATGTTGTTTATGTAAAGAACCTATAAACAAAAAAAATGTCATTGCAACGCAGTTTTATTGAGAAGCACATCGCACATACGTTATAATTTTAAGTTAAATGAACAAGTATAGCAATTGCGACATTCAATTCAAACATTCAGTTGCCCTAAATTTTTGCTCCCAAAAGCATTTACAGTTTGCTTTTCAGAAAGTTGGGGGATTTGCTCGCTCAATTTCTCCATGTTTGCTTCAGCAGACACATCAGGTTTTCTTTCAATTATGTACTGATCTTTCATTCGAATTGAAGTTAATGCATTCTCAGGGATATCAATGTTCAACGTTATTGGGACTCGGATAGCACTCACATCACGTTGCGCTCTTGACAGCTCAGCTCCGTCACCACTGTAAAACAAATTATTAAAATTTGGATTCCACTACACAACAAAACATAAAATTTTCTTCATCGATGACATGAAAGAGTTTTTGTAGTTCATTACACTTCCATTAAAAGTGAGCAAGAAAATAGAAGACAATTCCTTGAATTTTAATCGTTTTTGCCACCCATATAAGGGTCAAAAATGACATTCACTAGTTTTGTATTAGAAACTTTATTAAACATAGCGAAATAAAGATTATTTTTTTTAAATATGGTAAATATTCATACGATTAGTGAACTGTAAAAAATTTGTGTAACCTTACTCCTTAAAAGCGGTGGCAGCATATCTGCTTCTAATGCAATGGAGTGACTAAACTATTTTCTACCGTACCCCGTCTCTTAGCGTAACGTCTTTAATTTAGCTGATAAAACTGGTGTAACGTTACCCATCGCTCATAACGTTACACCAGTTACGTTACTCCATTGCATAGGTAGCAGCCACTGCTTTTATGGAGTAAGGTATTAAAAAATGTACAGTGCAGTAACAAATAAGGTAAGGGCACGGATTTCTGGTTAAAAGGGCTATGTGTCGTTATTCACTTCAGACCACCATAAGTAAAGGCCTGGTTTCCAAGGATGCGTTTTCCGACGGACATATGTGCGTCACCGTTTTTTTTTTTGCAGCGGAGTTCCTTCTACGCATGCGTGCAAGATGACGACGCATGCGTAGAAGGAACTCTGCTGCAAAAAAAACGGTGACGCACACCTGTCCGTCGGAAAACGCATCCTTGGAAACCAGGCCTTAAGTGAAACAAAGGTGTACTTTACTTATTCATTCAATTCATTAACTCTTAGACGTATTTGTTTCCCTACTAAACTTAATCACTTGTGGCTGTATTCAACGTCAAAGTCACACAGATTGGCACAGCAGTACCACCGTAAAATCAAGAGTAAAAAATCTCCACTTAGGGTGGTATTGAACAGTAATTACAATACGTACCACTTAGAGCCAAATTTTATAAATTTACATGGGGGTGTGCAGTACCCATCTCACGGAAAAAAGTAGGGGAATGTGGGGCAAACGTGAAATGGCAGGGCAAAGGGAAATGGTAGAATATTTTTAGTTTGCAACGCCATATATTTACTACTATTTTAACTAAGTTCCGAAATAGGTAGCTGATTCCAGCTCAAAAATAAATAGCTTTAAATATTAACAAAAATAATAACACGAGTAATTTTCCAAATTTGAAGCCCAACTCAGTTATTTATTTATTTACGTTTTATTTTCTTGCATTATTAATAATTTGTTTATTCACACATTTATTTCATGAAAAATATTTTTAATCATCAAATAGAATATGTTTCATAAATTTAATTTATTTTTCACTTAGCCTCATAGTTTTTTGAAATGAGATTTTTCTACCTCTTTTTGAAAGTACAAAATAACTGCCAAAAATAAAAAATAATATTTCAACGATAGTTGCATTATAAAACACATTATTTATTTTTTAAGCACAATAATTTTAGAACGAATTTTTAATTTTTTCATTTTGAAACAGGTAAGTTACCTTAACTATTTCACTTGGCCCCACATTCACCTTTATAACTTCTCTCTGTCCAGTAGCACTAAACGTTTAACGTTTTAAACGTTTTAATCGTTGTCAACGTAATAACCATTTATTACTTTAAAAACGAACTGTGCTACCTGGGGTATCTTCTTATAGTGGAAAACGAAATAATCTCTATGCGTACAATATTTAGTAAAGGAGTATCTTTAAAAATACCACTTATTTTAAATAAAAAAGAAAGACATATGTTTACCAGTTTTCAAATGATTGATGTTCGGAAATAAAGCTAGAGCTGTTTCCAAAATGTAAAAATACTGCTTAATATTTCTTTGGAGACGTGAAATCCATTTTGTAGGAGTAAAATGTACGAAAACAGTAAAAGTTATTATAGACATCAATACGGGCAAAAATCTTTCTAAGGTTGAAATGGTAGCTGTCAGAGAAAGAAGAGATGTGTCCGATTTTCATTCTACTTTCTCGTTAAATTAAAAGAGCGGTTAAAAAAGCAGTACAATCGCTTAATGCATCTTTAAAAGTCCAAAAAAAGTCAAAAATGAATTAAATAGTTTAATAAATATTGAAGATTTAAAGTTTGGAAAATAGCGCCTTCGGTTGAGTAAAATGTGGGTCTATCAGTCTATCTGTTGGTGCCTTCCCCCCTAGTAACTTTTGAATGAACGGTACAATTTGAACAAATATTTTCTTTCTTTTTTCGAAAGATCTCAGAGGGAACACCTCATTCCCATATTTCACTTTTCGACTTGAACAATGAGTCAAATTTTGTTAAAAATAGTGCACAAGATTATTTTGTAGGGGCGGTTACATAAATGTCTGTGACAGATTTCACACGAAATAAGTTCAAAATTTATACTTGTCGGGTAATTTAAACTTTGTTAGACCAGAAAAAAAAGAAAAATTGTATATGAAAGTCGTTCGACTTCAGGTTCACATAAAGCTTTAATATTATTCTTTTTCCTTGTAGAGGGGAGGGGTGACAACACAAATTACCACCCTAGTGATATCCACCCTAGAAATTAAAACAAAATTATAACAGTGTGATTTACCTTGGTTCTGTAAGATCGAGAGACTTCGGTTGAGCTTGATCTTCAAGTGAACTATCCGCAGGACTCCTATATTCGGGTAGGAAGTTTTTACAATTTTCTAGAGGATATGTTATCCTAAAAGGTAAACGTATATGTATCAAAATAACACTCGTAGATTTGTAGCACAAAATTCAGCCCAATTAAAAATTTGGAATTATGTTACATTTTATTTTATTTCATTTTGCTTTATTTCATTTTATTTTACTTATTTGATCATTAATTATTTATTTATTTGTTTATTTATTTACATAATTTATAAATGTATTTATTTAATTATCTGTTTTTAGAAAATTGAAAATCGTAATTTAGATAAAATTCAACATCACACAACGTGTCAACGCTCTTAATTTATATTTTGGATTTTAAAACTATTTGCACTTATTTTGTTAACTCCGGATTTGATTTGATTTTGGTAAACAACTTCAATTAAGTTTACTATATTCAGAAACTCATCACGATGAGACAGTTCGGCCAGACAGATTCAATCCATGCTTTTGAATGTGTTTTAGTTTCATCCCATTGGTTTTTGATCTCCAGTTTTTGTTCAAGTTCTAAATGCGTGACATTGTTCATTTCACAAAAGAAAATATACATTTCCTTCAAACTTATAAATTATGTTTTAATAAAATACTGTGTAATGTTAAAACCATAAGATTATTATGGTTTTAGCTACAATATTTAAAATTCCCACTGTAAGTGGCCAGTCGGCAAGTAGCATATACATACTTAAAGAACTGTGTAGATATTAAAAAAAAAAAAAAAAGAAACAGCAAAAGATTAACTAGAAAGCAAATTTCGTACCTATTTTACTTAAGTGGTAATTATTTTTGAATTAAGTATAAATTTTAAATAATAATAATAATAATAAAACAAGATTATTTTTTCTAATTTCATTCTGAATTAATTTCAGTTGATTTTTAATTATCAACAATATTAAAGTAGTTCCGTTACTTTCTTTTTCTAAGCAAATCAGACTATTTTAGAGTAAATAGTAATTAAAAATACTGATAAAAAGACTTCGATAACATGTTTCTTATTATACCGTGTACTTTAAACTGAAGTAAATGATGATTCAAAAATATTTTGCTGTCATCACATTCTTATACAGTGTAGTAAGTACTTAGAACATTGAAATTTTAAACTCATTAAAATATTTCTCTTACTTTTCATTTCAAATACAGTACAAGCAACAGCTTATTATTTAAAAATACTTCCTAAACATTTTCTTAGTCAAAGAGTACTGTCAATTTTTAAATTATCAACATAAGATGTTAAAGATGATATAAAGTTAAAGATGGCGGCGAAATATTTTTCTTTAAATTTTACTTTATGGGTTACATTTGGTTTACAAGTTTTTTAATGTATTTTCTTTCTTAAAGTGTTTTTAGACATTGAAACTCAGGATCGTATACTTACAGCAGAGTGGAAGTAGCAACGCAAAGACGCACCAAAGATTCGGCAGAAAGAGCAGCCATTTCAACTAGTTATTGAAAGAAAAGTATCTGAAGAGAAGAACTGAAAGAGGAGACTTCAGTGCTTTGCTATCGATATTTAGATACCCTTTTATATGCTTCTTGACCTGTATGTCCTTGAAATAGTGTATGCTTTGAAACATATCAAGGTTTCTCTGCAGAATTTGATTTTTACGAGAAAAAAACTTATTTAGGTCAAGAGTTAAGAGTAAATAAACAATTGAATTACATCTTTGACTCATCAATGGTCATTACTTGCAAAAGGGTTTTGAGATTTTGCATTGTTTAAAAATGTGAAATATTTCAAATTAAATGATGTAATATGTTATCAATTGTTTAGGAAGGGTTAAAATATAAATTTAAAAATGAACGTAAATGTTGCTTTTCACTAGAAATCTGAGGAAAATACTTTACCGAATTAGTTTCCTTGAAATTTATCCAGTGCTTGATCGTAATTTACAAATAGGTTTTTACTATAATGTAGCCTCTTTAAAATGTTTTTAAATATCTATCGAAAGTAAAGACTCAATGTTTGACTTCCTTTTCTTAAAACTCTTAAAAGAAGAATATTTGCTATTTCAGTACTACAACTTTTACCAATGAAATATGTTTCGAACATCTAAGTGGAGAATCGGCAAAAAATTTTGAATTCTTTTCACATTGAAGCTGATGCAGAAAATGATGATGCTTGATTTTGAAATCTATTTACAAGGAAAAGATTCAGCAAAACACTGCCTTTCAAAATTCAGAGTATATTGAAGCTGTTTAAGAAAGAAAAGGGTCAATCCATGTGAGATCATACAGATCATGCTGCTCACTATTTTTGAATTTTAAAATGTTCTGTCTGTTAAATAACTGTTATATTGGGAGCATGAAATAATGGTTTAAAAAATTTTAAACCTTCAGAATTTTTTTTTTAGCAAGCACTTTTCAGAAGCTGCGGAAGCGACTTTTCATGAAAAGAGTACTTTTTGAAGATGCTTATAACTTTTTTATTTATAAATATATCAAAATGATTTAAAAACCACTTGATTGAGCAGAAAATGATCTAAATTTCTATACTAGTTATTTTTCTGATAATTGGTAACAAATTTGTCCGAAATTGGCTTAAAATGGAGATTTTTTACGCGAAATTTTACATTTTTGGCATAAAAATATTAGCAGAAGGAATTAAGACTCACTCTTTACTTTTTTTCCCTTGAATAGATATTTCATAGGACTATTCCCAGAAGTAGTATGAAACATTTGACAACAGTCATTTTTTTATATAATTTGTCAAACTTGGCATTTTGGAGAAAAAATGCTAACTTTGAGATTTAATATCTAAAAAGGGACTGAAAGAAAATCTACAAAAATTTAACTGGATAACCTTCTTATAGTAGTAAATATGTAGCAAAATCTTTATGAGTGATATCGTTCTAGTTTTAGAGATATAGAGCCTCGAAGTTGGCTGAAAAATCGTATTTATTTTGACGCCAAGAAATTATTACATAATGCAAAATTTATTGTTCTCATGATGTTAGATGAGTTTTTTGTGGCATAAACTAATCATTTTACAAAAACATATAATATTTAAATTTACTTTCAATTTACAGAAAGAAAAAGTTTAGATATTATACTTTAAAAAATGCTTTTTTTTTTTCTACGTGTTAGTTATAAAAAAAAAATCCACTTTAAAGCTGTATTTTCACGATCTTTATACATCTAGTGAGCAAAGAACAATTATAGTTTTAATCTAACCTACAGCTCTTCATTCATTTTTTAAAGTTTAAAGCGTTAACCCCCCTCCCCCCTCTACAGCACCAAAAAGTTGCTCGAAATCCAAATTTAAGCTCTAGAGCAGTGGTTCCAAACCTGGGGCGATCATCCCCAAAGGGGAGGTAAATTCTTAAGGGGCGAATGGGGGCAATGGGTATTTAGAAGAGAAAATAGAGTAAAAAAAATGTTAACGAAAACCGAAATTGTAAACAAGTACGAAACCGCTTGTTCAGGGTTCAGACAATTAATCACACGTTAAGAAATAAACAAATTGAAGTTCAAGCGCTTCCTCTTTGCACCTCGGATTAACCTTAGGGAGTATTTTATCATTCATTGTCAATTTTATTAACCGACTTCGAAAAAGGAGGAGGTTCTCAATTCAAAGCGTATACTTTTTTTTTTGTTTGTTCGCACATAACATCTGATCTACTGAACCGATTTGGACAATTTTTTTTTAATCGATAGAAGATGGTGTAACTTAGGTACCATGTACTCATATGACGATATTTGTTCACTAGAAAAAAAGTTATGATCGAAAAACTAACATTTCATGTCATTTAAAACAATATCTGCTATCGTAAATCCTTACTACAATGAGCGACCCGATGGTCAAGTGGGTATGCGCGTCAGGTTGAAGTTCCTGATGGAATGAGATCGAGTCCAGGTCTGCAAGGATTTTTTCGAATAGCTGCATTTTTTTTTAATGATTTTAATGATTGTAATGTCCTTAGGCAGGTGCATCCTCCCATGGGAATGTACCCCATATTTTTTTATGGCACAAAATTATGGTTAAAATTGGCAATGGGGTCCTTCGAAGCTGTAGAATTTTCTTATGGACTTTTGCGCCATTTTTGGGGGCTTTGAATCGATTGTGGCAATAAATGGTTTTCGATTTGCGGCACCTGTATTATTTTTTCAAAAATTATATACACAATCAATTATATTATGTTAATTTTTGTACCTTTATAAAATTCTGTATTTTATACCTTGCATTTACGTCAAATTCAAGCTAAAATTAAAAGTAAAAAATTCTGAAGATGATAAATATATGTTAAAAATTAAAGTAACTATTTTTTGTGATTTTCATATTGGTTGTGACCAAAAAACATCATTACAAACAAATAAAATGTATCAAACACCATGAGTGTTGAGTTATTGGGAAAAATCTGCTGTGTAATGTTTTTTGCACTGCGATGGGGGGTGGGGGTATGAACGATCATTAAAGTGACACACATTTTTAAAAAATAAGATTTTGATTTGTGGCGTTTGAAAAAAGCTAAAGAGTCCACTTTAGTTGAAAATTATTTTCCATGAAAAGCACAAACTTGCACCAATTTTCCAAGTCTTACTCTAACTCCTTCTCCCACAATTCAAATTACTTACTTTTACTTTCAATTTTTAACCGACTTCAAAACTAAACTCTAACTTGCTCCAAATTATGGTTTTTTCGAGGAAGAAAAAAAAAAGGGGGGGCGATAGGTGTCAGTCAGCATCTTGAAGGGGGGTGACTTGTATGGAGATCGAGTCCAGGTCTGCAAGTTTTTTGAACAGCTGCATGGTTTTTTAACTATTTTTTGATTATTTCAAGTGCATTTACACTAAAAAGAATGAAATAAAATATTTTTGGAAAAAAAAATAGAACCGACTTCAGTTGGAAATTGCTCTAAAAAGTAAAAAATAATTTATTTCTTTGAACACCATCGAAACTACTTTTAAACATAAGTTTTGAAGTTGGCGCAAAAACAATGTATAGAATCATACGCAACTACAATTCAACTATAAATATAAATTTTAATGGAATTATTTCATTGATTACCACACATTCGTGTAATGGTACAAATATTCTGCTTTTGATTTTCAATAGCTTCTTTGAGAAAATGTTGGCAAAATATGGTTAAATATCATTTTACTTATCGTTTTTGCGCCGACTTCAAAACTTATGTTTAAAAGTAGTTTCGATGGTGTTCAAAGAAAAAAATTATTTTTTACTTTTTAAAGCAATTTTCAACTAAAGTCGGTTCTATTTTTTTCCAAAAATATTTTTGAATTTTCAGAGTTTCAATTTATTTTCCTTCCAATTTTTAGTTTCAATGATTTTAACTACCCAGATTCCAGCGTAGAAAAGAAAATAATTTCTTGAAAAATGTACTTCCGTTTTATATAAGTACGTCAATGATCTTAGTTAAATGTTTCCCTTCAAATGATTATATCAGTTCGCTTTGTGAAAGAAAAAAAAAGGTTTTTTAATTATTAATTAATATTTTTAGTTTAAAAGTGATTAGTCATAATATCTTTATTGCGTACATTTTACTTCAAATTAAAGTTAAGTACTTATATTTTTAATATTATAGATATTCACTTGCTCCAAATTATGGTTTTTTCGAGGAAGAAAAAAAAAGGGGGGGGGCGATAGGTGTCAGTCAGCATCTTGAAGGGCGTGATGAGCTTGAAAAGGTTGGGAAACACTGCTCTAGATCCCACCCTTTTCCGCCAGAATACGTCCGCCATTCTGCTGTTATACAGATGCAGTCTCGCGGAAAAGAGTAGGATCCAGAGCTTAAATTCCGATTTTGAGCGACTTTTTGGTGCTGTAGGGGGTTTTAACTCTTAAACTTTTAAAAATGAATGAAGAGTTTTAGGTTAATTAAAATTATAATTTTTTTTGCTCGCTAGATGTATAAAAACCGTGAAAACCCAGCTTTAAAGTGGAAAATCATGTTTTTATAACTAACACGTAGAAAAAAAGCATTTTAAAAACATAATATCTAAATTATTTCTTTCTGTAAATGGAAAGTAACTTTAGATATTACGTGTTTTTTGTAAAAAGGTTATACCACAAAAAACTCATCTAACATCATGAGAATAATAAATTTTGCATTATGTAATGATTTCTTGGCGTCAAAATAAATGCGATTTTTCAGCCAACTGCGAGGCTCCCTATCTGCGAGGCACATATTTACTACTACAAGAAGGTTATCCAGTTAATTTTTTGTAAATTTTCATTCAGTCCCTTTTCAGATATTAAATCTCAAAGTTAGCATTTTTTCTCCAAAATGCCAAGTTTGACAAATTACATAAAAAAATTACTGTCTTCAAATGTTTCATACTACTTCTGAGAATAGTCCTATGAAATATCTATTCAAGGGAAAAAAGTAAAGAGTGAGTCTTAATTCCTTCTACTAATATTTTTATGCCAAAAATGTAAAATTTCACGCAAAAAATCTTATTTTTAAGCCAATTTTGCACTAATTGTTACTAATTGTTACTAATTATCAGAAAAATAACTAATATAGAAATTTAGATCATTTTCTGCTCAATCAAGTGGTTTTAAATCATTTTGATATATCATTTTGAATAAAAAAGTTATAAGCATCTTCAAAAAGTACTTTTTTCATGAAAAGTCGCTTCCGCAGCTACTGAAAAGTGCTTGCCAAAAAAAATTCTGATGGTTTAAAAATTCTTAAACCATTGTTTCAGGCCCCAATATAACAGTTAATTAACAGGCAAAAAATTTTAAAAATCAAAAATAGTGAGCAACATTGTTTAGTTTTCCTGTATGATTTCGCATGGATTGACCCAAAACTAAGTTTTATCTTCCACATTTTTAGACTCTTTTAGTGGCACATGTAAAGCCGTTTACTGTGTGTTTGCATATTGTGGGCCTGGCAGCCACGAACGCTTCCATTTGAAAAAGGGGAGATAGGTTTAGGATGCACACTTCCCGATGCCTTCAGTTTTTATTCGCTTGCTACTTCCTCGTTGCATTTCTCCCTATTTCGACAAAGTCAGAGGAGACTTCGTGCGTGCGCAGATTCAACAGAGGTCTCGCGAAAAAATGTTTGACAGTATAGTGCTTTTTTAATGAGTCTTTAACTCGCGTATTTCACGGCATTTTAAAATTTAAATTATCCTGTGAAGGAGATTCATTGTTTAATAAAAATAAACCTTACCCAGAAAGAGAGAATGCATTTTGTATCTTTATTTCAAAATCAAAAGACTCAGTTCAATTGTTTATGAGATTAAATTTCAAATAATAAAATTAAGCGAATATTCAGGATTTAGGGATTAGAATAAGATCAATTTAAATGCTTTGAATTAGAGATGCCATGAAACGCATTTGACCGAAGCGCCGAATAATTCTAATAATAAACAGCTTTTATTTGCTCAGCGGTAATTCTCTGGATGTTTTATAATTCTGCATTACTATTAATGCAAAATTGGTTAAATTTTGTAAACAGATTAATAAATGAAGGAAAAACCCGAAATTTCATACCTGTAATTATTAAATAAAATATAATTTTTGAAAGCTCCTTGAGGGTGCTCTCCTTGCAGGAGTATTATAGCAGTAATGAATCAAACTTTATTAATTTGGTACAATTATTTTATTGTTATTATCTAGCAAAAATATGACGCAACTTGATTGGGCCAGAACTTATACTTGAATGTTCAGAATTTGATCTAATATATAAAAAGCATTGAAAAAAACGAAAGAAGTTTCAGAAACTGAGTAGTGTGATCACATACCACACACACTAATTTAGCCCTTAATACAATATTTTTACTATCCTCATGAGAACTCAGAGCTGTCATATAATTAAATTTTTATGGTAACTGAAGACTTTTTTTTTCCTTCAGAGAAGCATTTCTTGCCCTTAAGCTACCTGAAATTCAAATGTTTTTGGTCATTAAGAAGAAAAAAGAATAATAATATCATTTTTTGAACAGTCAACTCCAGCTTTTTGAGGTTCTTAAGATCAATAAAGTCCAATGAATTTAAAATGGCTTTCTTTTTAGTACCTAGGGATCAATCATTTATATTACTGATAGAGTTTTCTAAAGTACAAAACTAGTTGTTTTTTTTTTTTTTTTTTTTTTTTTTTTTTTTGTAAATGAAACTTACTGCTGAGGTTTATCAAATCTATTTTTTTTCAAGAATAACAAAATTTTAATTTATAAATTTCTTACCTGGCCTGCTGTTGCGTATGACTATTGAGGCCTACGTGGGCAGTATTTCATTAGGAAGCTATCCGAATTGTAACTTATGAAACAAAAACTCCACAAAATACTTTAAACGACATAAATGAAAGCAATATTTGGAGAAGATAAAATGTATGTAAAATTTTTACTGAATCAAGAATATTTACAGTATATAAAGCTTTTACTAAATCAAGACTAGAAAGCGTTTAGAGATGAACTGTTTCGAAAAAAAGGAAACATAATACAATAGAGCCTTGAACGTCCGAGTTTCCACGTAATTCGAGGTGCATTGACATTTTAGGGAATGTCTTTAATAGCTAACAATATGATTTGCATTAAAATCTGAAACCAAAACTCATTCACTATTTAAGCCGTAATTTGCCACCCCTAAGCAAGGTCAAAGGCAGAAATGCATGCAATACACCGCCAGCTCAGTTATTCCATCTAGATGGAATAACCGAGATGGCAGTGCTTTACATCTTTCACCATTCTGCCGTGCTAAGCGCAAAAGTCGTATCTGCAGACGACTTGAAAAGGAGAAATTGCAGTTTAAAGTTTTGCTTCTCCATGTATTTGATTCAGATGAAACTTTTTCAAATAATTTTTAAAAATATTTTCCCTTCTCAAATGACCACAAAACTTTGTATTTCGTTGAAGTATGTGACAAGGAATCACGTGGTGACCGTAACTCAATTTTGACAAAAAGTGCAGATACGACTTTTGCGCTTAGCACGGCAGCATTGTAAACCTACCTTATCTACATACAACAAAGCAATTAAAAGGTGTTAGGGAGTCGGCATCAACAACACTCGCAAAACAGCATGAAATATTCATTAACTACTCGAGATGGATTAAGAAATGCTTTGGAGATTTTAACTCGCAACAGAATTGACATGAAATTAACATATTTCCCCCCACCAGGAACAAGTAAACAGTCATTCGAAAGCATCCCACTTCATTCAAATAAACGGGGCTTAACTATATCCCCTCAGTTGTATAAATCAAACTTTTACCCTCAACAGCTAAATATTTTTGTATTATGCAAGACGTAGAGCCGCTATAATATGGACAAGCCGACGCATCAAGCTTAAGTTCGACCACTTTGGATCCAATTCATTCACTTTTACTTTCAATTTTTCATTGTTGTAGTGTGGGGTTACCAGAAAAAAGTTTTGGCGCATTGCTAATCTTTGCCAAATCCACGTGCCGCTAATAATTACTCCCAGTCAAAAATTACCAAAATGCGATTACTGGCCGGATCCAAAGTGGTGAAACTTAATCTTGATGCACCGGCTCGTCTATATGGGGCCTTAGCAAGACGCATACACTGCAAAAATGAGCTATTGTTTTTTACAGTATAATACTGACAGCAGAGGCTCTAGTTTAAAACTGCACAGTAATAAACTGTAAAATTAACAATTTTACAGTTTATTGCTCTGTACAGTTATGCATTGATTCCACACATTCAGACGGCACAACAATATTCGCAAAAATAGCTATGGGTAAGGGATAAGGGTCCTGTATAGATTCTTGGGGCCAACGGAAACACTTTTTGTTTGCCTACAGTTGTACACTCATATGGGCGATTCTCTGTAAACTGGTAATTGGCTGTCCGGATTGAGTATTTTAAAAATAATAAAGTGTAATAAAGTAATTATTGCTCTTAATACAAGTAAAGCATTAATACTTTGTGGCAAAATTGTATTTGGAGTGATAACAATTTAATACTTTTTTCTAGAAATTATCTAAGCGCCAAAAACACAGTCCCCTGACTGTCCCAATCCCATAGTCTAACTGTTAAAGGTAGTATTTCAAAAAACCTATTAACACTACATTAATTTGGCAATTAATATCTAAAAATTGAATAATGAAGCTATATTTTTCTTATGAAATAAAGTATAATTACGTATTTCTAAAACTTAAAATTGTCATGTAAATTCTGTCCGGAGTTTTTTCAAACAGTCCCCAGCAACAAATTCAAAGCTGTAATACGAAAAATCTATAACTTTTGCAAATTCTTTTAAGCATGAAGTTTAAAGTAATCAGTGTGAATTTTCAGAAAATAGCTTCAGAACGCCGTTGAGACACCACATTTTTTAGTTTGAGAGCCACATTTGTGATGAAAGTATGCCATCAGGGTCGTTGCGAAAAACTGTCCTCTGGGAAGTGAGTTTATTAAAGTCAATTAATTAAATTATAAAAACATATTAGATATTATGCGTCCACGATTATGTGCCTAAACTTAATAGGCAGTTCTCGTAACTGTCATTATGTTTCACAATAGTTTTTTCCCGGAGATATTACGCAACAAAGAGCAAAAACCCGAGTCACCTGGCACAGTCCCCCCTGCCTCATGATTTATACTAGGCGGGGGACGTACCCCTATCATGACTTTATCAGAGAAAACACAAACTTCAATTGAGCCCTCTCTTTCCAAACCAAAGGTACAATATATATCCATTTTCTGATGTAATAGTATTATAATTATACGAACATTTCAAAAAATCATGCCCGGACAGATTTCGTGTGAAAAATGACGAGTTTACAGAGAATTGCCCATACATAGTACATACCAGCAGTGTGAAAAATGTAGTCAAGATTCCGTGAGGGGTAATTAAAATGACAATTTATGTTGAAATTTTAATGATAAACTTTTTGTGAAAGCAATACGTCCTTTTCTTAGTACGAACAAGTAAAAAGGGCCTTATGGAGTCCTTACGTCGTCCGAAAAGTAAAGTTTCAATTGATTGCTGAGAATTTCCCGGAAAATATGAGTTTTCAGTAATCCGAGGTATCATTAGCCACAATTACGTCTGATTTTCGGGACTGTACTGTGAAAAACAAAATAAATTTATACTCTACTTTGGGAAACAATTTCAGTTGCTTTCATTTACTCATGCATATCTTACTGAAAGAACTATTTGAAATATTTTTTAAGGAATTTAAATGAAGTAGTTTATATTATTGCGCGTAAATAAGTAAGAGTCGTAAAATTACCAAAGGAAATGTTGTCACGATGAAATCGAACGCAATAATAGCAGCGCAAAGTGACCGCGTTATTTCTTGCTCCCTAGGATTGGCAAGTGAGGTAAGTCACTAATGAGATTTGAACCGTGAAAAATGTGAGAAAAAACGGAGGGTTTTTAACGGTATTGCTCTGCGACCATTTCTTTATGTATTGTTGAATATTGGGTAAGTTAGCTATAAATATTCTACCAACGTTCATAGTAAACTGAGACATGTAACAGGAATTCCTCACCAAAAACAGAATTTAAAAATGAGATTAATTCCTTGATAGAGCAATAATAGTTTCAGAAAATCTATAAAATGGCAGCGAAAAAAAAAAAAAGAAAAGAATTTAAAAAAAAAAAACTAATTTGAGTTTTGACATCTTGAAAATCGAAATTGCGTTTTTCTCAATGACAAATCGCGATAGGTGTCTGTGTATGTGCGTATATATGTGTGTGTAGGAGTGCGTGCAAGTGTATACAGTCGTGTATGTGTATGCTGGACATGGGCGTCACCACCGTCCCAGGAAGTGGAACAACGGGACGCACCCTGTGGCAGGCTTCGAGTCCAATCTGAAAAACTGACTACACGACATTTAAGTTCCCAAAACAAAACAAATAATAATTTCTCATTGCTAAAAAAAAGTGGGCTATAAAATGCGTAATTTTAAATTCCAAAACATGCATTACTAATATAATGATTTCTTGCAACGGTACAGCAAAGTTAAAGTACTTGTTGGTGGTTCCTGGCGGTTTTTTAATGTAACTCTTAAGAACTTTAATACTGATCACCATTAAAAATATTAATAAAAATTTCGAAAAAGAATGCGATTAAGAACGGCAGTAGCAATGGGAAGTTATTAGGGGACTCTTTTTGTTTTTTGAACTATTCAAAATAAAGCGAAAAATTAGTCAAATAACGAAGTCAAGTACGGGAATTGAGATATCCTCACCGAGATCTTTCCAACGAAAATATTTTTTTTCAAATCCGACACTCCATTCCAAACTTATTAGGGGGGGGGGGTACAGACCTACCGACACACATTTTCCCCACCTCAAAACCTTCCTTTCAAATTTTTAGTTTTTCTATATTTATTTCAGTAATTTATTTATTTTTGACCTTTTTTTTTTTACTTTCTTTTTTTTTTTTTTTTTTGAACTTTTGATGCTTTTTTTTGTCTTTCTTTACTTTAACGGAAGTAGGTTAAAACATTTTTCTTTTAAACAATAGATAAAGTTTTGCGTCATTTCATTGAAATTACTTCATTGTTTGAAATAATTTCGAATCTTAATTAAATAACTTCGATACAATAACTTGAGAATCGTCATTCATATGTTACAATTGTTCATTTCTTCTACTCTCTTGAACCGGATACAATTTGTTTGTTATTTATTATTATTGAAATAAACACTAAATGCAAAAAACATATTTCAGTATTTCAAGGACACCAGCTCCAGAAAAGTATAAAAGCTATTTGGATATTGATAGCAACTCACTGAAGTTTCATACTTTAGAACAGTTCTTACCTCTCCTACATTTGCTCAAGATGGCTGCACTTTCCGCTGATTCCTTGGTGCGTCTTTGCGTTGCTACCTCCACCATGCTGTAAGTATAAAATTTTAAAATGCAGTCATATCTATCAATGTTTTATGGGAAAAAAGATTATTGTGTCCCGTTATTCAAAAACAGATTACCCGTATAGGTAATAAAATACAATCCATATATTGCTTATTTATTTTTAATTGTGTTCATCTTTAATGTCGCCTGCAATGAAACGAAAATAAAATATAAACGGAATAATATTATTTTAATGTTCAATTAACTGCTGTTTTTGTATGATAAATAAAAGTGTTCATTTTATAATCCTTTCGTATTTTTAATCAAAAATCTCTATACTGTATTTAAAAAATTGTAAAGGAAACAGTTTTTCCGTAATACTAATTGCTTAGCTCCCTGTTGTTGTTTCTTCTCCTCTTTATAGATTTGACATAAGTCGGATCAACTCCAGTAGGTTGTTGACTCAAAAAATCTATGACTAGTAGGGGACCAATTATTAAGTCCACCTTTGATAGCCTTGTGCATCCCAGAAACTGCTCGGTTGTGGCTGGAGTGGCTCAGCTCCCTGCTTGCGATCTTCAGTAGTAGTGGCTTATCGATAAATCGGCAAATTTGGCCTTAAAATTGACATTTCTTGTTAATCATCTTTCCATGTTTCGTGCCCTAGTCGGTTTTATGTCACCAACTTCGTATCCAACCCAAGTGGTAGTTGATGTTTTTAATGGTATAGGTTTAAATTTATATTTCTTGTACATAAAGGTTTAGATGGGGCGGAATGGTTTCGGCCGAATGCCCGGTATCTAACGGTACCTATATCCGACAGAAAAACATTGACCGGAGGAAGTATTATTATAGACAGACAGATTCGCACATATTTTAATTGTTAAGATTTAATTTACCTTAATTAAAATACCCTTTGAGCTGCATCATAATCTCCATAATAAGGCATTTTGCTACTGGGTGGTTTAACCAAATGTGGGGACGGTGAATATTTAACCATTTAGAACATTTAAATTCAGCTATTCACTTATTGGTAAATATATGCATCTATGATGAAAGTAGTTTTGTCCTGAGGTATTAACTAAGAGCTTTGAAACTCCAATAGAAGCTAAATTTCAGTTTAAATGCTATTTAAAATTTATAAGAATAAAAAAAATTAATTAAATGCAACACGCTTTTAAAGTCATTTTCATTTCAAAAAGGAACATTGTTAAAACATTTAGTTCTTTTAAAAAGCAGCAAATTATTAACTGCTCATTTTCTAAGCTTTCTTCTGCAATAAATGTCTGAAAATAAGCCAAAAGAGTTTTATTTTTAGCTCTTGGCAAAAGAGTTTTTTCTGAAAGCCATTGTTTTAGGTTAACATATTTTTTCTTTTAATTTTAGAATTGCATATCCTATTGATAATTGTCAGAACATCCTGCCTAAAAGCGGTTCCCGCAACAGTTCGTTTGAAGGTCAAGATCAACTGAAGACGGCCAGTAGTGCAAGGTAAAATGGAGGACATAAGGTCATTCTGTCATAAATTTATTCAGTATTTTTATGCAAGTACAGGATCGAACCTCAAGTATAGAATTTTTCTGCATTCAAGATAATTTTTTTATGAAATTAGTTACAGATATTAATCAGAAATTAATTGATTATAATCTTATAATATCAATAAATTCATTATTTCATTAAGTTAATACACAACTGATACCTTTTTCATATACAGGATCTTCTAAATTTTCTAACTTTAGCGTAAAAAATTTAAAATTTACAGTGTAAAAAAAAAACTCTTTACAACTTTTGAAACGTCAGGGATATGAGGCATTTAAATCAGGGGTCTTCAAACTAATTTCCCCGCAGGCCTAAAGTAGCACTGAAGGTTAAAATATTTCACATAAAAACGAGCCTCATATTGGAGTCATTGATAAATCAAGTAAAAATTATATTAGGCATGTTTAGTCCTAATGAGAAAGTATTATACGTTTATATTTCGTGAGTATTATTATTTACATTTCTCGAATATCACTCGTTAAAATGTTAACTACTATTATGTAATTCCGCCCCTGTAATCTTTTCTAATTTAGCATTCAAAAGTTCAATTACATTTTGTGCGCTTTATTACTATAAAAATGAAAGGGGGTAAGCCATTCATTAAAAAAAAAGATAGTTATTGGAAAAATATATTGGAAAGCATTTCTTAGTTTAAAAAGTGGGATGAGTAGTGGGAGGGAGAGGATTGGACCTCCAATTTCGGAAAACAACTGAAACATGGACCTTTTGCCCAGCATTTTGGGAACTTTCATTTAATCTATTAACCGTCGCACATATCAGAACGAAGATAAAAATTGTATTAATTGCATCTTAAAAATGCAACATTATGTTCCTCATTAGATGATTGAAAAATGTATGCGAGTGCATACAACGTGTGGTACAGAATAGACAAAACTCTTTTTGTTTTTCCCATTAAGAACTTTTTTCACTAAACGGCTGTAATTCTACAATTTTTTTGAAGCTGAAATACTTTCTTCAATTTAATTCACAATTTCCCCTCTCTGACTTTTTTTTCTTTAATGCTGCTAGTTTATGTGGAAAAAGAGATTGACATTCAAATTACTTTTCTGGTATTTCAGTCTTGATTTTGCCCGCCTTGACAGTGCAAGGTAAAAGCACTGATGGAAAAAGATTTTCATTTTTTTATAAAAACTTCTTTACTTCGCCCCCTCCACACAATGACTACAAAATGTTATAGTTTTCCACTGATTACATAATTTTGTGATTTGCTTTCAGTGGTTCCCAAGCAAGGGCGCGTCGGGACGTGGAATCTATCCAAATACCGATAACGCTGAACATCCCTATCCCTGAGAACGCACAAACTTCGATTCAAAAGAAAGAGGACGAGAAGGACATAATTGAAAGGAGCCCTCTGACATCTTCTGAAACTGACATGAAGAAGTTGAATGGGGAAGAATTTCGACATGCTGAAAAGCAAAGTGCAAAGGCATTTGGAGACAAATATATTTTTGCACCATCACAGGATTGATTATAACAGTTGAATGTTTCGGATGTATTGCAACTGTTTTGTTCTACTTATTTTAAATAAAATATTAGCTTAAGTAAAATGATATTGTTTTGGCCTTCTTTGTTTACATTTTTCTATCATAAATAAAATGCATGCAAGATATTAATGGCAATAATCCCCAACAAGGCAAATTCAATTAATAGATAAACATTTATTTTTTAACTTTGACGTAACTTACAAATATTTTCATTGTTGCTTATGTATGGCAATATCCGCCATTATTCAAACACTGAGAAAACATGTATACAGTGATACTTCAGAAAACTCTACCAAATACAAATTACAGTGTTCCAAAGTACTTTTCTGCCAAATTTCGGTAAAATATGATTATCTTGTACATTTACCAAATACATACATGGAAACATTTCTGTGTGCTTTCTGTTTGTAAAAACCACTTGACAAACATTTAGTAAAAGATCGGAAGCAATATTTCTATTGTGTATAGAGTTAAAGCAAAATTTTCAAAAGTAACTTCTAGAATTGGTAATAAAATATAAAAAACTTTTAAATCTAAAGACTGTTTCTATCATCTTGGTTCGTGCTAAAAAGTTTGAAATAAAATAAATATGTGATTTTTTGATGACAACAGTCAAAAACTTCTGCTGATCTAATTATATCTTTATGTTTGATTACTTCTAAAGTAGCCAATACCATTAAAATAAAAATTTGAAATTAGAAATAGGCGGTATAGTAAAAGCTATTCATACAAGCTATATACCACCTACTTCTTCTCTCAAATTTTTAATTCAAACTAGCTGCTAGGGCAGCTAGATTAGCTTCCTGCGGCATGTTGATGCATAACGTCCCCCTTCTCTAACTTTTACCTCATTCTGAAGTTATATTAATTAATATAATTTAATGTTCATTCGATTTCAAGATATACCACGCACGTGGCCCGGCGTTGCACGGGCACTTCGTGCCCTGAAAGTAGTGAGAAAAATTTCAAGAAACTACTACCCGCCAAGGCGGCTCGCTAACAGGCGCTTCACGCCCTTACTTTTTTCCTATATAAAAAAAATCATTCAAATTATTGAGATGCTTCGCGTCTTCAAGATGGTGAGGAAAGTTTCAGTAAGTTCAGCTCGCTCAAAGGATAAAAGCAGACATAGATACTCAGTTTTTAATATAAGTAGATGGCTTTTCAACAAATAAATGTTTCAAAATATTACAAGTAGCTAGCGATAAAAATACTATGTAAGGCAGGAATTCAAGTGAAACAAGCGATCGCAAATTACAATCGCTACTGGAAATGAATTACATTAGAACGTTTCTTGATAAAAACATCGTGACGTCAGCGTGACGTTTACGTGACGTTTGCCTATGAAAAACGAGCTAGATAAAACGTCACAGCCTACATGGCGAATAAGAGGAGATCACTGACTGATTGTGAGCTCTTATTGGCTCCATCCGTAGTGACGTCAGTGCCAAGTTAAGTTGATGATAATGTAATTCACTTCCAGTAGCGATTGCAATTCGATGCTATTGCAATGGTGTTTCACTTGAATCCCTGCCTTAGTAGTTATTGTTTTTTTAGGGGGGGGGTATATTTGTTTTCAGATTTTTTTTACTGGACATTGAACCTTCTTTCACGCTTCAACTTTTTTTTTACTCGAATTAGTGTAACTAATGATAATATTATTAAAAACCTCAAGGAATTATATTAGGTAACATCAAAATAATGATATTTTCAAACGGGTACTTAATAGCTGAATTTAGAAGAAAATGCTTCTATGCGTTTTTTTTAAACCTTTCTTCTAATAATATTATTTATTCTGTGTATTAGAACGGCAGCAATTGTGCATCCAGGTTTTTTGCAGAACTGTTGAATTCTTTTTTAAATTACTTTTCGTATCTTACTAGTGCATACTTGTATAATTTACACATTACTCACTTAGGATACATCGAAAAAACTGTTTTCTTTGATATACAATTTCCAATAGTGCGAAAAAGTTGACTTATGTTAGAACGTGTGCAATTTTTTAAATCATCAGAGTTAATATCTTCAGTTGCCTCTAGGGCCGTTGGGATTCTTTGGTTTAAATAGTGCCAAAAAGTAGCCATATCGTAGCCTTAGAATGCATATAAACTTTTATTCATGTGGGTCAATGACTTCAGTACCCTCTGGGGGGGGGGCGTTCATTACACAAAAATCGTTAATTTTATCGTTTTTTCAATATTTCTCATAAACAATCCTTAGTTCCAAAAGAGCCAAAAATTGCACATGCTCTGAGGATAATATGTGCCAACTTTTCGGCACTATTGGAATTCAGGATTATAATTTCTGATTCAAAAAATAAAAAGTACTCATAAAAGCGACAAAATTAGCGAACTGTATAGTGAACGACTCCAGATGTCACTAAAGTCATTGACCCACATAAATAAAAGTTTTCACACACTCTAAGGATACCATATGGCAACGTTTTATCACTATTAAAACTGAGGAATCTAATTCCTTGTTTTTCTTAATATTGAAAAATAACAAATTTCGTATAATTAACGGCTCCAGAAGCAGCAGAAAATATTAACTCAGGTGAATAAAATTGTGTACCCATAATAATACCCCTCCCCCTAACAAAGGCATCAGGAAAACTTTCTACTTTAATGTTTTTTTATGCACCCTATTACTCATAGCTATTATTTAAACATTTTTCGTTGTTTTATTTTTCTGCGGTTATCATCCAAAAGATGTTAAGAAAAACTATACGAGGGCTTCCGTGGCCCCATGATAAGAACACTTGATTTGTATGCCGGAGATTCTTGGTTCAATTCCCACCGTTGCCGTAGATGTTCTCTCCTCTCTATTTTGAGATAAATATTTCTAATGTTGCTCTGAGTTTGAATTGAAAAAACTGATTGTACTAATATAATTATAGTATATGCTGTCTTATAAAAAGTCCACCCTCCTTGTCAGTTAATGGCCCCGTTTTATCTCACAGTTGTGGGACAAAACAAAGAACAAACAAACAAATATTTTTTTTTTGTCGTATGCCAGCCTGGCAATTTGGGGTGCTCTGCTTCACTTTCACAACTGTACCGTAATTTGGTGTGAAGTCCGACTTCCACAGTACACGCATGCCATAGGTACCAGTTTATAGGGTAGGCAGCCTTTCACACCAACACATTCACACACAAAGAAAGGATAAGGACAGGAGAGAGAAAGCACATCCATGCCCAAGCCGGGACTCGAACCCGGGACCACACCATCCGTGGCAGACTGCTCTGACCATCAGACAAGGTGACCGGCCAAACAAACAATAATTATACGAAAGGATAGTAAAATATCTTGTTGTAGTTAAAGCTTTAAAATATGAAATGAGTCTGTTATACTTACATATTTATTAAGTAATTTAGCCACCTACTATTTCGTATCAAAACATTTTTGGTAGAGTATAAGTAATCTGTGCTTCTTGCCATTCCTTTAAAATATTGGAATAATTGTAATTTTCGTCAAAGCTAACAAAAATTAACTTATTTAGCAATTCAATTGCCATGTTGATAATTCAGCTATAATTAACATGTAGTTTTATAAACAACAAAATGCAAATATCACAACGTAATTCAACTTTATTGAAAAAATTCGTACAGGAGTTATAAATTAATAAATAAAAAGAAACAAGGTAGTAATATATTTAGACATTCAATAGTCCTAAATTTGCTTTCCAAGGTGCAAAAATAGCTTCGTCACCAATTGGTCCTTCCTCACTCAATTTCCCCATGTCAGTTTCAGAAGACATTAGAGGGCTTCTTTCAATTATATCATCATTTTCTTTCATTTGGATTGAAGTTAGTGCATCTTCAGGGATATCAATGCTCAATGTTATCGGTACTCGGATAGCATTCACGTCGCGTTGCGTCCTTGAACTCTGATTTCTGGAGTCACTGAAAATAAAAACGTAAAATTAGCAGCTAGCAGAAATCATATCATAAAATTTTAGACGCACTGTGAAAAACAACCCAAAAATTTTCTTGTTCAAAGTCATGAGAGCCTTTACCATTATCACATTTTGTTTCCTCTTTCAAGGCAAACAGCGAGAAACAAGAGAAAATCAGTAGTTTCATTTTTTCCCATACATACAGAAAAGTATAAAACTATGCTCCCTTTTTTTCTCAGCAGATATTTGAAAGGGAGAAAGACTTATGGGGGAAAACTTAAGGGAAAATTGGATTCTTTATTTGCTATTAGTTGATTAATATAATAGTGAGCAGTTTTCGTGTTTAACGACTAATATCTCTCCTAGCACCAAATTTGTGATTGTATTAGACACAAATGTAGAACCGTACGTAAAGATTGCTTCTTGGATCCAACACGTCTAATTTTTTTCTTAGTGGGTGAACTCAAAGTATCTTTTAAGCTATTAGTTTCCGAAGGAGAACAAATCCCAGAGCACACACACACTTCTCTCTCTCTCTCTCTCTCTCTCAAGGTAGTCTCTCAAGGTAGGCTCTGTGTGTGTAATCAATATATAGCTTTAAAATTTTCATTTTTAATAAAACCGTTAAGGAAGTTAGCCTAGTAAATTTCAATTCATTTATACTCCACCTAGGAATTTTTCATATTTTTTAACAATATTTTAGTCTTTGTTATTGCGGCAGATGATTAACATCAATATATTTATTTGCATGTGTATTTATTTTTTCAAAATCCAGAAGAATACAAGGAACTGCGTATCACTTTTTTCAAAGGCATATTTTCTCGCATTTTTCTCATTAAACATAGATTTCAGACAAAATGAAATGTTAAAACTTAAAATTGTAATGGGAAAAAGTCACCGCCTTGATATGCTAAAAAAAAGTAATAAGGACGAACATTATACATTTTTTACATTATGATAATTTGCTAGTTTTTTTACTTTCTCTCCGCAGCATGTGATGGGAAATATGAAATTGATACTTGTTATCATTTTGCCAAACTAATAAAGATGTTTTAGTCAACATTATATCCAATTGGTTTTAAATTATTGAACAGGTTCAAATTTCTGTGTATGAAAACAATACATTAATTCAGAGGCAACAATTCATCTATTTTAGACTGCCTCACTGGTGTTTAAATAGTATTTCTATTATATTTAGCGGTATAAAGCAGAAGAAAGAGTCCTAAATTATTGCTCAGTTGTCTGAAATTTCCAAATAAAAGCATTAACTTTATTTAAAATTAATTATCAACCTGTTTCAAAGCTATCCTGCCTTATAATGTCACTTTGAGCCATGTTAGAGATGGGATGAAAAAATAAACTTTAACACAGCGATAAAATTCCTGAATATTTAAAAATTCCCCTTTGTACTTCACAAAATCATAGTTTTTATAACATTTATAATATTGCAAGGAATATTACAATTCAGGAAAGCACTGAACTTCAAAAACAGCTCTCAAATGGTATATTTAGATTATTGGATAATGAAAGCAGTTGTATTCAAGCTTGATTTTTTCTTTTATTTTTATTTATTTATTTATTTGTTTTGTAAATGTAAATAGTCGATAACTTATTTTAAGACCTTGTTAAGTGGGTGGATCTTATTTGTTTTAAAAATCAAGCATTACAATTTTTGACGTGGAGCAAAGTTAACTGAAAAGGTTCAAAATCACCTTAAATATCAATTTTGCATTGATTCATCAAAACTAATATGACATCAAAATTTCTAAAAGTAGTTTTTTTTTTTATCTCTGTCTGAATTAGCAAGTGATATATTCTTTTTAACTAAACTTTTTCTCTAAAATATGCATAAAAATATCAAATACATCAGAAATGGAACGGTGCAATATCATTGTACTTTTACCTTTCACTGTCATTTCCTAAACTAGAGTGTGCATTCTTCAGTAGATCTTGACCTTCAAATGAACTATTGTGAGAACTGCCTTCATCGGGTAGAAAGCTTTTGCAAGAATCTAAAGGATATGCTATCCTGAAATTTAAAAAATTTTGATCAATGTCAAATTACAGTTATGACATTCACTTGCATAAAAAGAAAAAAGCTTATGACAGAAATAAGATCAACGAATTGTCAATCAGTAAAAAAGCACTATTTTAACAGCTTATTTTTAATCTTTTAAAATAATCTAAAAAAAACCTTTTGTGTGAGAAATAAGCTTGGGTCAGATTTTTAATTGCAAAACTCTAAATAAAACGCCAAGTTCAAATCGGGATTTTTTCAGAAACTACCTTTGAAATAATAAATTTCGCTGGTATTGTTTTTTTTTTTTTTAGTTATTGCACAATAGTGAACCAATATAGGTACATAATTGGAGTCATAATTAAAGGTACTAAATGATTATTTAAATAATTAAAGGTACTAAAGTTGGCTTCCTTTATAAACTCATGTTTTTGAAAATTGCAACATAATGAAGGACTTGCGTGAATGAGCTGAAATTTTCAGGAAATGCAAAGTGGGGCACGATATGCAAATGATTAGAATTTTAGACTCGTAGCGCATGCGTACGCTGAGCAGCGCCCTTTGAACGCCGAATTTATTTGAATAAATAGGCTGCTGCAGCAGGGTGTGTATGGTTGGCTATCTTCTTGTGATAAACGTTAGCTCGGACATTGCTCAGCTCATGCCTCTTCGACGAAAAAGAGCGAGGTTTCAACAACTTACGGAATTTGAACGGGAGAGGATCATCGGCCTTTGTGAAGCTGGATTGTCTTATCGTGAGGTAGCCGCTCGTATGCAGCGTAACAGCAGCACAGTGATGTGTGTTTGGGAGTAGTGGACCGACGAGTGTCGGACAACTCGGAAATCCGGGAGTAGACCTCGAAATGCGACGTCAGCGCGTGATGATAGACACCTGATCCGCATGGTGCTGACGGGCCGTACGGCTTCTTCTGGACAACTGGCAACACAGTGGTCAACAACTACAGGTGTTTCATTGTGCGCTTCATCAATTCGTAGACGTCTGCTGTAGCGTGGACTGCGCGCAAGGAATCCTTTATACAGGATCCTTCTCACGCTAAACCACCGCCGTCTGCGGCTGCAATGAGCCAATCAGCATAAGGACTGGCGTGCTGATTGGCAGTATGTTGTGTTTTCTGACGAATCCCGCTTTAATTCGTGGTACCATGATGGCCGCATTCGCGCCCGACGCTATGCCGGTGAACGCCACCTTCCAGAGTGCATTATCGAACGTCAAAGTGGACGGAGTCATGGTCTGGGGTGCCATATCATATCACAGAAAATCTCAATTGCTACGAATTGTGGGTAACCTGAACAGCAACTGGTACATCAGTGAAGTTCTACAGCCCCAAGCTGTCCCTTTTCTTCAAGGCTTGCCTGACGCTGTATTTCAGCAGGATAATGACTGCCCTGATATCGCTAGGACTGTTTAATCCTTCTTTGCATCGCAGCAGGTACAGCTTTTTCCCTGCTCATCGTATTCCCCGGATATGTAGCCAATTGAACATGTCTGGGATTTCGTTATTCGGCGTCTCGTTCGTGATCCCCGTCCTGTTGCTTCTACCGGCGAACTTTGGGTACGCATACAAACAGTATGGAATGCTCTTGATCATTAATCGCAGACATTAAAAATTTGTTTGACTCAATGCCACGTCGCGTAGCAGCACTTATTGCAGCGCGTGGTGGCTGCACAAAATACTAATTTCAATATTTTGTTATTGTTTGTTGGCTCTCTTTCTAAGTTTAATCATTTATTTATACCACTATCACTCAGCTATGTATTGAATTTCATTCAATTATGTCGATTCCTTCATGGTATTGCAATTTTCACAAACATGAGTTTATTTTCTTTTTCATACAGCGCAGTTGTTACCTAAACTTGCATTAAACATAGAGTACTGAAAATTACTTCTTTTAATTACTGGATACTTTTTAAAGGAACTTTCTTGCCTTAAAGCGTTATTAGATATTATTAAATTTTTCAATTATATACTTACAGCATGGTGGAGGTGGCAATGCAAACACGAACCAAAGTATCAGCTGAAGGTGTAGCCATTTTTAGTAAATATTATTAAGGATGAACTGATCTGAAGTTGAAGATTTTAATGTTTTGCTATTGGTATCTTGATGCCTTTTTATATTCTTCTAGAAATTTGTGTCCTTGACATAGCGTACTGGCTTATAATCATATTAAGGTTTTTCTGTGAATGTCTACTTTCAATTTAAAAAACTATCTGGGTCAAGAACAATTGAAAAATTCTATATCATTGATTCATCAAAGGTATTGACTTTAAAATTAAAAGCGATCTCATTAAATTTATGCATTGTTTTAAACAATGAAGTATTTTAAATTAAATAAAATGAAATGTCATCCATTGTTTATGAGGAAAATGCAAACTAAAAAAATGCATGACTTGCACTTCAACAGCATTAAATAAAAAAGCATTTTCTCAAGTGCATGGTTAGGTTATTAAGTCACAAACAATTTCCTTCGCTTTAACTTTGCATGGTTAAAATTAATTCGAAATCAGACAAATATTGGTTCAAAATTGAAATTCTACGGTTTTAACTGGTTTTGTACAAAAACATACTTAAATATAGGAATAATATCAGCATTGAAAAAAGAGCCTATACTCGTCAACATTACAAAACTAATTTATTTTTAGAAATAAAATAATAATTTTAATAAATGAATAAAACTTTTGAAAAACATTGCAGATTATCTGATATTAGCTTTGAGTAAGGGTCCTGCTCCACATTGACGTAAAGCAGAAACGTAAAATGGATTACATAGCCCCCCCCCCCCCGTTCCTATGGAAAGTACCCGGATTTTCGGATTCTGCCTTCGGTTTCGGTCGCGTTTTCCGCTGATGTGGAGCAGGGCCTAAGAATAATTTAAATTTAGTTCTTGTAAGACCTGAACTTCCAACCTGAAAATTTTGACATAGAAAATAATGAAAAATAATGAATAATCAATCATGTGACCCAAGTTCTTTGAGTGCCTCTATGGATATCAAATCCATCATCTCAAGTCTTGAGCTGTGTACTTTCATGGAAAAGTAAAAAGCAGTATCTGCAAATTTTTCAATTTTCATTTTTTTGCATTTTTATCATCTATTGTACTTGAACTTTATTGTAAAAGCTTTGACTATTTGGTTTCCTCTAAAAATAAAGCACGAAAATACGATAAATTTGAGCATTTTCCAATGTTTGTATGGAATCTAAAACGCATTTCTACAAATATCTCAAAAACTCATTGCTGCAGATAAATTAAAATAAACAAAACTAAAAGTATGCAACTTGTGATTAGTCTAAAATCAGCTTTTTTTTTTCTTTTTGTCAATATTACTACGCTATTCTGACACCATAGACCTATAAACTGCGATGGTTATCTTGTCCCCCACCCCTCAATTTAAGGAAATATTTCTTGAAATAAAAAACGTGCTTTTAATGAAAACGGGTAGGGTAAAGATATCTCAAAACTCGTTTTTGAAGATACTGCACTTCACCTTCCCACTGCAGTATACGTGAAAAAGCATCCCTATCTACCTTTAAAAGCGAAAAATAAAGGCAGAACTTATTTTGAATTCTCTTTAAAATCTAAAAATATCTAAAATCCTTAAAACTCCCATCACGTACTCAATGGCTCCCTTGATCAAATTAATATGCATGACTCGGTGAAAAAAGATTCTTAGTTACAATTACAATGAAGACCACTCAATCAACGAAAAACTACAAACGCCTCGAACAAATTGAATCTTCCCGTCATGGTCTTTTAGAACAGAAAAAAAGATTCGATTTAATGCTCCGTCCCATTTTTACATCTCGCAGTCGGCCCCATAATTTGGAATTTCATGAAAAGTTTCCATTCTACATTAATTGGCTCCATTCAGATGCAAACAGTTTCTCTGGAATAGAGTCTTTTTTCGCGAAATTCGGAAAGAAGTGTCTTGAACTTCTTAAAACTTTTATTGATTTTAACTTTATAAAAGAATTGTGCGACGCCTTTTCTGGAATATTTATTCAAATGCCTCTGAGTGCATTCAGGGATCGGTTTCTTCGCTCTATCCTCAATAGCATGTCAGAATTCTTCGGATATTTTAAGGGTACATAAAATTCCTTTCGAACTTCCGTTTTCATTATTCAGCATGTAAGGTGATGTTTTTTTATTCTTTAATCTAGTTAAGGCGTTCGATTTTGTGATGGGTAAGTAAGTATTCGCAGCTTCGTAATGGTTTTCTGGAAAGCATTTGCATAGGAAATTAAGTCCTGTACAATATTGGTTTGAGATAATACTTACAAAAATAGAATAAATTTTGTTACAGCGCATTTAATAACATTTTTTGAATAAAGTATATTGCGTGAACTTGAATTTATCTGCATGTAAAAATTAAATAGAAAGTTAGTATGTGTATGTGTTTGTTTGGTGTATTGGTCGTCCCCTGGGTAGATGAAAATGTCAAGAAGTTGGAAATTTATGTTTCATATGTACTTCGAATCACTTTTCCTCAAAATTTGAATGAGTTCCTTTTTTATTCCTGTTTTAAGCAAAGATTACAAATAAAATTCGGAAATTCCCATTGAAGAGTTTTCTGTTTTTTCCTCTAAATTAACTGCATAAGAGGGTACCTTACCCAAATTTGTAGAAAAGTTAGAACACGTGTAAGATTCGCTTTGGGTAGTTTTTGAATTCGAAAGTAATTCTAAGCTCTAGAATTTACACCAGTGAAAAAGAACAATTTCGTCAAAGTAAGTGATACTATTAGGTTGGTGCGTATGAAATGTCGGATTCTTAAGTGATTGTATAAAACTGCATATCTTTCTTCAAAAGCTGTTTATTCAATCAAAGTATGCTCCATTCGCTTCAATACACTTCTCCCAACAAGATTTTAAAGCGTAGATGCCTGTCTTGAAAAAATTTTGGCCTTTAGAATTAATAAACTCTGATATCGAGTTTTTTAGACTGTCTACATTTTCATAGTGTTTGCCCCTTAAAAACCGCTCTAAATGCTTGAAAAAATGAAAATCAGTCGGCGAGAGATCCGGTGAATATGGTGGATGCTGCAAAACTTCATATTCCAATGAAATCGGGTTAGCAATGATGAGCATACGTTTAACCGATCAAGCTTATTTCGCTCTGTCAGTGCGTGCGGTACCCACTTGTCCATCTTCTTAACCTTGCCAATCTCAGAAAGGTGTCTCAATATCGTTGTATGGTCAACTTTCATCCTGATCGCAAGTTCCCTCGTGGATACGGCTGGATCCGCTTCCACTAGAGCTTTCAGGTCATCATTCTTCACAGACGTTTTGGGTCTTCCGCGCGGCTCATTTTGCAGTGAAAAATCGCCAGTCCGAAATTTTTCGAACCAACGCTGCACTTTTCGATCGTTAACCGTATTCTCCCCAAACGTTTGGTTTATGTTGCGTGCAGCTTTTGCAGCACTATTACCAAGTTTGTACTCATATAAGAAAATGACGCGAATGTCGGCAGAATTCATATCGGCAATAAACTCAAAAGAAATAACAAAAGGGAAGACCTTCGAGAAAACCTATTTTGCTGAAATGAGTCTCTGGCAATGGACAATACGACTATGAATGAGGTTATGCCAAAGACAAAAGTATAATGAAAACAGGGAGACAAACGTCCGCATGTAAAGAGAATCCGACATTTCATACGCACCAACCTAATAATATTGTTGTCGACAGAGAAGCCTGAAATTAATGAGCAACTTTTATAAAGAAAATTGAAAAATCTGGCTCACAATATTTTGTGTGTTTATGCTTCGTGACAAGGGTAGCTTCACTGTGTTGTGTACTGTTAGATGCTCTACTCGTTTGCTGTTACTGGACCCTTCCTCGTGACGGAACGGGACATTTGGAGCTATTTTGTCAGTAGATTTTGTTCTATAAACACAAATAAAATACGTAGGAATTTTTTGTTGGTAGCAACGGCAAAGATTTGTCATATGAATTACGTAGCAAATTTAAAATTAGTTATTCGTTCGAAAATAACCGAATTTTAAGCATAAAAAACTTTTGATTTTCCATGTAATTCTCATGACAAATCTTAACTGTCGCTACCAAAAAAAATCCTAGCTTTTTTTATTCGTATTTATGGAACAAAAATAAAATTAAAAATTAAAAAAAAACCCAACCAATTGCTTGTCTACAAAACCAGAATCAAGAGGGAAAATTGAAAGCCCTGTGAAAAGCCTTAAACTATAAAACCAATTACAAGTATTTTATTTGTTAAAAAAATAGAAACTGACAACTGACAAGCTTTTAAATTATAAGAGTTTGCTTTTCTTGTCTGCCAACAATGAAAACGGTTCCGATCGCGTGAATAAAGGCTAAGCTGAATTTGCTAAAAAACGCTATAACTCGCGTTCTATAGAACATGGAAGATCCAGTTATATCGTATCAGACGCTGAAATTTTTTCTCTTTCATTTGGTTCTATTTTTTAAAGTTTTGAAGTATGTTTTTACTGCTAAAATCCCGAAAAACTTTTCAAAGGTTTTTAATTAATGTTTTCGTTAATTAATACTGTCTGAAGACGCAACCTAGCTAAGAACACTCTCGATTAACTTCCCTTTCGAGCAAAAAAAAAATTCAAAATCGGTCCATCCGTTTTGGCTGCAAAGTGCCACAGACAGATACACAGAGTGACAGATACATTTTCACGTCAAACACATAACCCACCTTCCTTTGTGTGTCGGGGGTTAAAAAAAGCTCCAAATGTCCCTTTCCGTCACGTGGAATGGTCCTGTTATTACAAATATTAACGTGCGAGACCCAAACCCCATTTGCTTAACGAGTGTGAGTTTGGGTTTAAAGCAGAATGGAGCGGCTCCTAAGAAAAATGAAAACTGAACACTCCCCCTCCCCCTAAATGGGCAGGAGTCCGACATGGGCCTCCATAGTTGACAGCATTATTTCCACTATTTATGCATGCTTTTGAAGGCAAGGGAAAGAAAGACTTCAACAGCTCTACACACGTGATAACTGCAGGCGAGCTACTACAATTTATTTCATACGATTTATTGTTTTTTAGAATGTGCTTAAAATCAAGTTATATATAGTAATAATAAATTTTGGTTGATTGCACTTCTGCATTAACCACATGGGTCTGATGCGGTGGCCGTTATCTCAGAGCAATGGTCATAAGGAAGCTCTGAGCTTGAAAAAGGTTGAAACCCCTCCTATAGAATACACTGAACCCACCCCCTGCCCCTAAATAGGAAAGAGTCCGACATGGGCCTCCATAGTCGACAGCATTATTTCCACTATTTATGCATGCTTTTAAAGGCGAGGGAAAGAAAGACTTCAACAGCTCTACACACGTGATAACTGCAGGTGAGCTACTACAATTTATTAATATGATTTATTGTTTTTTAGAATGTGCTTAAAGTCAAGTTATGTGTAGTAATATTAAATTTTGGTTGATTGTACTTCTGCATTAACCACATGGGTCTGATGCGGTGGCCGTCATCTCGGAGCAAAGGTCATAAGGAGCTTGAAAAAGGTTGAAACCCCTGCTGTAGAATACACTAATGAGAATAATACATATTAATATACGCTCAAGAATTCTGCAAATGACGAGATCTTTGTTTCAATTTCAGTCTAGTTGGACTTACAATTCAAAAAATAAAGGTAAATAAAGCTTCCAATAACATAAATGTTCGCTAAAAAAGTTATTGGAAATTTTTATGCTGCTGTCATGTGATAGTTAATAAGCACTATGAAGAAATTAAGTGCCTTTGTCTGGCGAAGTTGGATTTTTTTTTACATATAAGACAGCACAAATAAGATTTACATCCCGAAGAGAAGAAATAACGCCTAGGGACTCGAAACCACTACCTCCAACACTCGAAACGAGACTTCTTCTTCAGAGCCATCGAGGCCCCTAAAACTTTTACATCAAAATATAATTTCCCTTGATTCCCTTATATAAACACATGTTAAAATGTATCAAATGAAGGGTCAGGGGGAAAAACCACGGTAGTCACATTTGATTCATTTTGAGAAAAACGAAATTTAAACTTTACAAACTCATAAACTTCCCCAGTATACTTGTTCTAAAATAACAATAATACATGGACTATAGTGTTTTTTTACGAATATTCCATATACTAAACGAAATTACACTTATTTTTCTAACAGGTGGTAGCATCAGTTTAAATTCAACAAAAAGTGGACTACCGTGGTTTTTCCCCCTGACCCTTCATTTACTTCACTACTTATACAATACGGGTTATTGAAGATATAAAGACATTTGCATATGAAGGGTCCGGGGGAAAAACCACGGTAGTCACATTTGATTCATTTTGAGAAAAACGAAATTTAAACTTTACGAACTCATAAGCTTCCCCAGTATACTTGTTCTAAAATGACAATAATACATGGACTACAGTGTTTTTTCACGAATATTGCATATACTAAACGAAATTACACTTATTTTTCTAACAGGTGGTAGCATCAGTTTAAATTCAACAAAAAGTGGACTACCGTGGTTTTTCCCCCTGACCCTTCAAATATTTAAGAAATCCAACTCTTATAGGACCACAGAGAAATTTAGTTATTAAAGTTTTTGTCACATGGCGTGAAATTCTCAACCCGGTTGGATGCTATGTTGCAATTTGATGCATTTGTTAGTTTACAGGGATGCTAGCTTGCTTTTACGGATATGTGTTAGCATCTAAATTAAGCAGAGTCACATTGACATGAACAAAACACACGCATTAAATTTGTCTTTCTTCCTCTCATCGGGTGAAATTGTCAAACTTGACACCATTAACCTCTTGGATCCGGGCTGTTCATATAGAAATTTTTCTTTCGACCCAGTTAGTACGACAATTGAACCACAGATTTCTTTTCCATTGAAAAGAGAAGGTATAAACTGTCATACCAGGCGTATTAAATATTGAAAAGATCCCCGGCTCCAAAGGGTTCGAGTGAAAATTTCAACCCCGTCCTCTAAAGAAAAAAGACTTATGGTTCAACATGTGTATCGCCCGGTTCCTAAAGGTTAAAAACGAGACCAGACAAAACGGATGGTCCAAGTTGCCCTAATGCCTCGAATAAACAAAGGTGTATTAAAATATACCGTGATATAGTTTGTAAAGAAAACACTAAGAGAAGAAACTTTTGCTGCAAGATTAAAAACAAGTTGAGCTTTTAACCAGTTTGTGTTGCAAAAGTTATCCGAAAAGAAAATTGTATTAAATTCCGAAATTTCTCGTACTTTCAAAAACAATTCAAGAGTATTTAGAATATTTTGGTTTTAACTGTGTCGCCCACTACTAATTTTATTTTACATTTTGTTTCTTTATAACATTTTTTTGCAGTTTCTGTTCGGTTCTTCTTTCGAGAAATTCAAAAACACCATTAACTGACACTTAATTAAGTTACATGGAAATAATTAACTAAAAGAATGCCGTCGCTAAGTTTCTCCCGAAGTTAATGGTTTAAAAAAGCATTCTTAATAGTCTTAAACATCTGGAATTTTAATATTCACTAACGATGCTTTGTTTTGTTTTTTGTACTGTTTTTTTCCTTGAATACTTCATTAGTAAAATTTTTATCCTTAAGGTTGCGAGACATAAAACGAAGCAGGTAAATTGAGACAAGTCAGTATTAAAAAGGAAGATCTTTTTTTGTGAAGTAAAAAAAACGGCTCGATAATTGTTAGTTCGACCACTATAGCAACGGAAAGCAAACTGCTTCCGACTGATTTAATTAAAATCTACTTACATTAAAAAATATTTTTCATTAGTGACAAGTTGTTATTTTTCTCCTTGTCAGCTATTTGAGCTGCACATCAGCTTAAAATTCCAAAATTCTCCCTTAAATTCTTCAAAGTTAATATTATGAAGATTATTTTTCTATTTTTACCAACAACCTTTTTTCCATTTCTTAACACGAAAAATAAAAATACTCAGAATTTCTGCAATGTTCTCAATTTTTTGTTTCTAAAAACATTTTTTGGTTGAGCAAATGACAATTTGCTATTTATTTTCATTTTTAAGACTTGGTTAATTTTTCAAATAGGAGTCCTGCCACCGGGTTAGTGGACAGTGCTTCCCCTCCTCGTAGGTCCACCGGTCCCTGCTCCTTCTGGTGGAGACGTCCATGTACACTTGGGTGGGATGAAAATGACTTTTTTTTTTATTATTTATTTATTTCGATGATGAGGAGTGCGGAAAAGGTGCTATGGGGGGAGCAAAGTACATCTAAAAAAAATTGAAATTTTTTGGTCAGTTTCTTGATCTGCCGCAATCACGGTGAAGTTTGGAAAAAATGCAGTTTTTGAGATTTTTAGGAAATTATTTTTAAAAAATTTTCATCACCGAACATCTAAAAATGCATTATAAGTGACAAACAATGTAGTTATTTAAGATAAGAAGCAGCATTTTAACGTTTTGACGAAATTGAATTTGAAACGTAGAAAAAAACTGGAAATTACAAAATCTTCCAGACATTTGTGGAAAAGGAATTAATTATTCCACAGACCGCAAATTTTTTATGGAATTTCTATGCCCCCAAAGGCACATTTTCTGCTCCAGTTATAGAAAATAGAAAAAAAAATTAATAATGTGCTAAAAATATCGAAAAAACTGCATTTTTTTAAATATTCAACGGATTTGCGGCAGATCAAGAAATTGACCCAAAAATTTCAAATTTTTTATGTGCACTTTGCTCCCCCAATGGCACCTTTTCGGCACTCAACATCATCAAAATAAAAAAAAAATCATTTTCAGCCCACCCTAATGTACACACGCCTATCGCAATTCATGATTGCGGAAAATATAATTTGAATTGAAGAGATCCAAATTCAAATTAATTATTTCCTGCTTCTTTTCTAACCTCTTGGTACAGTTGCACACTAGAGAAAGAATTATCATTTTATTATATTTTAATTTACTTGTTACCTTTTTTTATTATTATTTTTATTATCGTTCTTTAGTTTTATTTTACTTTTTATCTTTTTTTATTTTTATTTTCATTATTATTTTTCTTTATTTTCATTTTATTTTTATTTATTTATTTTCATTTTTATTTTTTCATTTTATTATTATGGGAAAATCGGGTGAATCAGCATTGCAAAAAATTCCTAAGCTCATGAATCTTTCTCATCATACTTACTATTTCATATTTCAAACCAGTTTTTTTTTTTAACTTCAAATAAATAAGGTTTACCGTAAAATGGGGTGTATAGGAACAGCGGGGTCAATCGGAACAAAACTTCCCGACCGTACAAAGAAATTCTTCTGAAATATACTATTGAGTATTTTTCGCCATTAATTTTTTTTTTAAAAAGGCAAGATCATAGGAAGTAGGAAAAAATTACTTTTGTCAATCTGGAAACGCTACTGGCTTCTAAGGAGGGCTGCACGTGGAATGCTAGAAAACATCACATTTTCATAGACTGCAAAACTTCATATGCAAGAACAAACCTTCTTATATTTTAAACCTAAGAGTGGTATGTTTCAATTATACATGTATCTGAACAACAGAATACCACATTAGAATTCACATTTTTTATAAATTGTGTCTTAAAAATGAAGAATTCTGAAAAATGCCATAGGAAAAAAAAATTGCAGGGTGAATCGGAACACTTTGTTCTGTTGTTCCAATTAAAACTTATTTGAAGGAAACTGTTTGGAAAATCAAGATACTAACCCCAATTCTTCTATTCAAGACAAGGACAAGGATTTATTACTGTTTATACCTTCTCGTGAGCAACTAGATCTTAGAATGACAAAAAGTTGCAGATTTCAAAAGATTTTTTCTCCAGGAGACTTCTTTTTACTTAAACTACGCGGGGGAAAGTCATATAGACTTCATATAGCAAAAGGCCAGTACACAGACAGTCATGAATAGGCATTAAAATCTTTCAGGACAATCCCCGAAACCCAGAGATTTCAAGAAACTAAAGAAAAGGCAGAGTTCATCCCAGAAGATGCTATGAAAAAACTTAAGCCAAGTCACAATTGCTAGTTTTAAGGACAAGTACATATTTGTGGACGACATGAGTGACTTTCATTCATGTTAAATCTTTGTATTTCAATTCAAAAGCATTTCTTAAAATTACTTTTCATTTTTCATAAGTTCAAAATTATTTTGATTTTTGACAAATTATAAACGTTTACTGGTATTGAAATTATACTTTTATTTGACAGTAATTATCTGTTCTTATTCTCCCCCATCAACATTACTCATGTTTGTGAGACCTATTACAGGTTAAATGGAAAAAAATAAAATTTTTAACACGTGTTCCGATTGACCCCTATTAGCGGGGTGATTCGGAACACCCATAATTTCCTATATATTTTAATAATAACTGCTCAAAATGTTTTGTCTTTGCTTGGAATATCAAAAGTAAAGCAAGACCGAAATTTTTACCCAGAAAATCAAATTAAAAAAAAATCTTTTAACTGCTTTTTTTGCAGTCAAAGCTGAAAAGTGTTCCGATTCACCCCCATTTTACGGTAATGTACTTTTCATTTCATGCAAAGAAAAAAGATCTTCAAAACGATGGAGCAAGCGATTTTTTTTTTCAATTACTATAACATTACGCTGTTGGATCACGGAAGCTTCGTGAGTTAATTTACCAAGTTCAACGGCACCAAGGTTCTACCAAAATATTATTGTTTGGTCAAACCAGAATTGCCTCAACCCAATGACCGGAAGTACACAAACAACATTTCTTTCGGAAAACTGCTATTTAGAAAATTCTGCTTGATTTATTTTTCATCTCTGAAGAGTTCATGGAACTCGGGAATGGTAATGTTGGAACAAATGGCGTGGATAGGGGGCATAAACCTTTTTTGAGTGTGATTATGTTCATCTAAAAATGCGGTTAGTGTAGAATTGCTTCATTGGGTTTTTCACACTTGCAAGTAAATAAAGAATGATTTATTATGCAAAGTATTTGGTAGTGATGTATAAGCGTGTTCATTTGCAAAATCTTTTAATCCAATTCCTTGTCTGAAAACAACAGTAACGACATAAAAGTGTAACCTAAAAAAGAGAAAGTAGGAAGATGCTATTTTAACCCTATACTGCATGATTTTTTGTTCGTCGAAAGACATATATATGTTTTTTAGTGTAATAAGAAAATATTGGAAACATTATCAAAAAATTAATTTTGAGGATAGATGGTTATATTTGCTTTAAAAATACCTAAAACTTGCTTTTTATGCTTGAGTTGTCTTATGCATGGTCATAAGGAAAAATAGTCGATGTAGCCAATTGGCAACGCTATGCAATGTAGGGTTGATTGCTTGTAAAACAAAGTAATTTTAAGTTAAAGCTAAATTTTTCTCAATTCATATGTGGGAATGCGATACTTGTACCCATTTATTTGCATTTCATTCACTGAATTTTTAATTTGTCGATTAAAATTTCTATTATCAAATCTAAGGAACTATCACGCATCATAAGATAAAATATCAACTTTTGAAAAAACATTTTGTACTTGAAATGCAATGATTGGTAGATTCATATTGGTTCCTTATATTTGAGTGTATAGAAAGTAAAACAGATTGTTTAAAATTTTGGGAAATAAATGAGTACAAATATCTCTTCCGTACAAATGAATTGAGAAGTTTACCGCTCTGAATATCATCAAATTTCTTCGTTTTATTTTTATCGCACTTCATCCTGTTCTCTGTGTTACCCAGCAATGCTCGCATTACAAAGAAAATCATTGTTTGTATTTCAACATTAAAACGTCATACATACACACATACGCATTGAAAGCAATTGCGTATTGAATTTCTTTTTTATCTAGAATTGAAATGCTAAGTTTTCTTTGATTTTTTAAGTAAAACAATATTCAGTCTTTCTATGCTTCTCATTTTTCTAACGCATGAGAAATTTCCTTCGATACATTGTCTTCGATTTGAATGCCACATTAAGTAGTAGAAATTGTAGTAATCGAATTGTTCGAATAAATTAACTTTACTGTTTAAAAGGATTAAAGAAATATCAAAATTCATCAACTTTCAATGTTTTCTTCCCAAAACGGGGACGTTCTTTGGAGCAGAGAACTATTGCGTGAATAATTTTCCGATATTATCATAGCACATTGTAAATATAATAAACATACACAATTTATGATTTTTGAAATTAATTGGGACAAATTGGAAAAACGCTGGATTTTTCCTCAAAAACTTTTTTAAATCGATATTTTATTATTTATAAAATGTTTTTCGTTTAACCTTATTGAAGTAAAATAACGCAAAATATTTGAACAACAATGCATCAAATATGTTTTTCTAAAATCTGGCATTCAGAAGACAGCCTTTCTTGTCAAGCCTTAAAATACTCCGCTGTTAAATTGATGGCCGATAATGTTTTCGGAAAGGCACTGAATTATGTTGAATTACTTTTGTAGTCGTTTTGCAAAAGTATTCCAACTCATATCCGGAGGTCAACTTACCAGAGGAGCACTATATATCAGAAGCATTAATTTCCATGCATTTGTGATTCCATGAATACGCCGAGGAAAATCCAGGAAGGAATTATCAAAAGCAGGACTAAAATAAAGAGGGCAAAGCTTTGTTTTTACTTTTCCGCCAACTAAATGCAACTTAAAAATTTCAATTATGAATAATTACATAGCGAAAAACAAAAGGAATATATTTTCTCTTAATTTAACTGATTCGAAAAATCTGAAGAATAAATTATCAAAATTATTTACGTTATTCATAATAATTATAATAAGCATCAGCAAAATTTTACCAGCAAACGCTAAATTAAAAATTACACTCTCACTCAAGATAAACTATTATATACTGCAGTTCAAATAGTTTATAATGCAATACGATAGAGCAAATTTAGCAGACGGGTGGACCTCATGGTTCTCTTGTTGTATTTATCTTTTTTCTCATACTTAGCTCGTTAACAACTTCCCAAGTAGCATCAACTCATCGGATTTTGTTCGACCGATCAAACTCCTAGTAAACTGATCCCGTAACGCAACGATGACATCGTTCCGATCAGTATCCGAACACGGTTTTCTATGAGCTAATTTTCATCGGAAAGCGATATCCTTCCGATTAACTTTCCTATCCAAATTCATCAGCACGGGACTGCACTGCTCGTAAATTGCTCCAAATCTCATCGTATTTCGAGCAAAACTCATCGGATTTTCTGCTCGGATTCTGTTTGGCCAATGAGACATTTTGGAGCAATTCCCGATGAGAACTCATCGGAGTCCGATCATCGGCGCATGAGAATTTCATCGGGTTTCGATGAATGGCCGATTATCGGCCGATGAGATTATGCTGCGAGGATTATTAATTTCCTTTGCCATCGTTGAATGTTTTAACAGCTTTTCTTCGTTGTTAAAAAGGATTTGAAAAATCCGTTCTTTCTTCTTGGAATATAACAAATATTTTGTATCATTTGACTAAAATAGAATCTTGGCCCAGAACCACCAGAGGTATCGTTTCACTTGGAGGGCTTTGTGACCACGACATTTTTAACGTCCCCCAGTCACCATTAATCAAGACGGTGGATCTTTTGATCGGCTGGGATCGAACCCGGGTCCCGCCGGTCACGAGTCCGACGCCTTACCGTTCGGGCTACCACGGCCTTAATCTGGCTAGAGCCTCCAAGACTGCTCAGCCATTTTAATCCAAGTCAGGTGCCGAGCAATTCCTGATTCATCATATTCAGAAGGTTTGATTTGTAATGGAATTTTGGAGGACTTTTTAGCACGAATAATTTTACATGCATCAATAGCATACACGGAGGGTATTTGACTAGACCACGAACTTTCTGCGACGAATCTAGCACCTAACCAATCGTGCTACCTCTGAGCAGGGGCCGGTGGGCGATATGGGAGGTTTTGCAAAGGGACGCTTTGTTGCAAATTTCGACTTAAATTTGAAAAGGGGACTACACGACGTCTGAAGTCCAAAAGGAAAACAAATAGCAATTTAGCATTGCTCAAAAAAAAAAAAAAAAAACTCGTGTGGCATAAAACATCTCGTTGACCGTTTTAAACCATATTAAATTAAACCTTATACCTTAATTTTCCATACAAATGTAACTTAACTTTACAATTTAAGTTCATGGATTAATTAGTCATCTAGGATTTACGGATAATTCAATTGCGAATATTTAAGAAAACATTTATGGAGTTACAAAACATTTAATAGAAAAAAGTACTATTTTTACATTAAGTTAATGACTTATCTATTCTTGTACTTTCTGACTCACAATTCTTTAGCAAAAACGTTAATTGAATTCAATAAAATAATCTCATCTTCGCAGAGTTAATTAAGAATTCGCAGAAAAAAATGTCTTCTTAAAAAAAAAAAGCCCAGTCAAACCTGTACATTAACACAAATGAAATCAAGTCTGTTGCAAGCTAGAAAAGCATACTCGTGTCATTTGCTTAGCTAATCAATATAAAGTAAACTGTCGGAAACTAATCCCCGTTATATCAGTCAGGAAACATTTTGTCTTCCTGTTAACTTAAATTTAATGAGAGATTCGGTAATCCTTCGGTATTTGTACAAGGAGCCAATTAGAGGATATGTCCAATTTGCCTGAGAGTAACGGAAATTTAATTGTGCAGTTACCTGAATAGAATAGTAGATAGTTGCACCATAGCTTTCAGATCATTTTGAAATTAATCATAAAATAAGCTTATTATGTATCTGAGACTATTATTATGACTTCGTAGCATTAAATGGTTACCATGAAATATTCAACAAGATTTTCATTGATTAGTAAATCTCTAGCTGTCTTGTAATTTTTAGCGTTAAAAACATAACTTATTACGAAAAATATTTGTCATATCTCAAAACAAAATCTTCTACACATTCGTTCTTCAATAGGTAATTAGCAATTTTATATTATATTTGTAGCTTTTGCTCGGGATTTTAAGAGAGCTATGAACTAACACCCCCCTCCCCCTCCATCATACACACTCAAACACAAAACCTCTTTCTATTTTTAAACTTTTTTGAACAAGTATATAGAAAGTGGAAGACAAATACAAAAAGACAAGAACGATTAATAACACAAGGAGAGAAGTTACATCTAGGACTCGGGTAGAATCCAACCATCATCATCTCTATTGCATGTGTGCAACGCAGTTTAGTAATTTAACCAAGTTGTATTGCTCAAGCCCCAATCAAAGTTAAAGGACGCATAGGGCGGATCCAGCTTCTATTTTTTGGTGAGGGTCACTGCTGAAATATGAGCACACAAGTCAGAAGTTAAGTGTCATAAGTGTAATATTAGGTCATAAATAAGCTGTTAGTGGATGTTCCCTGGTGATTTCTTTAATTTGAAATTAGCTAATGGAGAGTTTGAATCCTAATCCCTCTCAAAGTAGTCTCCTTGGGACTCCGCGCACATCTGCTAGTGCTGCTGTCATTGTCCGAAGCATTCACAAAAATACCTGTTTCGAAATGCAGTTTAGCTTAGTTGTCATTGCAGCAATAGTGTCCTCTCTTATCTCAAACTTTATTCCTTTCAATAGCCGCTTGAGTTTAAGAAACAGTAAGAAGTCTCAGGAAGCCATATCGGGAGGATAAGAGATCTGTTGAACCACATGAGTCTAGTTTCTCCCCAAATATCTGAATCCACTTCGGAAAGTATTCTCGCACGTCGTCACCAAACGCAATCTGCATCTCTCAAATGTTTTCCTCTTAACTGCGGAAAGTTTCTGGCAAAATGTAATGCCGTATCGCTGCACCAGTCATTCCGTCATTTTCTTTGAAACTATGAAATAAGAACGATGACAGCACTACACACTGCCTCTGTCAAACGCTGCTTACCAGAGACTGACGCAACTGACAAACCGAAAAAAAAAATTCCGAATACGCGCAAAGATTCAAAGTCAACTCATCCAAGCGCACTTTATTTGCATCGATCAGTTTTGACAAAAAAAAAAGTCGAACACTTTCCTAACAAACCTCTATACTGTTTTATAACATGCTGAGGAGTTTTGGTAAATGTATTAACATATAACATTAGAACTTGCTACACAAGAAATAATTCAGAATCTCAAAACTATTGTACGAAAGGGTGAAAAACTGCGAAATGTCAAATTTTTGAGTTTATTTTTTTAATTAGGTGTTTTAGTATGCGTTATAGTTGTTACCCATGAAAACACATCCTGTATAGAAGGCCCTAAGTTTTCCGGGGCTAATACTAGGGCTTAATTTCTTCGAGGGGAAATGTGTGCCGTAGATCTATATTTCTCAGAACTAGTGTAAAATTAGACTGAATTTCATCAAACATGTAATAATTTGATTGGGAGAAGATAGAGTGTAGCACCTGTACTTCCGCAAGAGCCTCTGAAACTTGAGCCTATAGTAGTACATGATTCCCACTTGAATAAAAACTGCTTTTTATTTAATGTGTTATATATTTTTTTAATAAAATTTTAAGTTTTAAACTGTAAATCTAATGAAATCAAAACACTAAATCAGTGATAGGAATATGATACTCAAACTCATTGCTCAAAGTTTGTTACTTTTGACAATAGAACAAACGTTTACTTACAGTAAAAAAATGAATAAATAATTCTTCAAAATCTTATATACTCTTTTCCTAATGAGCCTTCATAAAAAGAAAATGATTGTTAGTAATTCATGAATAACATCTAACATATTTATTATATGACGTTTAACTCTTACAAATAATTTTTATATATTAACTGTCTAATTTTTAAAATAACATCATACAATTTATTTTTAATTTGATGACCGTGATGCGATGGCCCCGGGTTCAAATCCCGACTCAGGCATGGATGCACTTTCACTCTCTCCTATCCTTGTCCTTCCTCTGTGTAAATGACTGTGTTTTGAATGGCTGGCTGCCCTAAAAACGGGTCTTATGGCATGTGTATGGCATGTGTGTTGAGCTAAATCGGAATTCCACCTTAATGGTGCTCGTAAAAATGGAATCCGTACATATTCCACCTTAAATCGAGTAGATGTGTCTACTCGGGCTTGGAATATCCGAGTGGTTTTGGAACAACAACAAACACTTTTAATATGAAAAAAAACATACAAAAAAAGTAAACATAAAATACAAATATGCAATGAGTTACCGCCTATAAGCCAGGACTAAGGCAGAACTGAAGCAAATGTACCCACAGCTCGATCATAGCATCCTAAGACTGCGGTTTTGTCCTCATTGTGGACTCCTCAGTTAGGAATAGCCAATGATCGAGCTGGAGGCAAAGATCCTCTTAATGTAGCTAAGGGACTTAGCTACATTAAGAGGATCTTTGCCTCCAGCTCGATCATTGGCTATTCCTAACTGAGGAGTCCATAATGAGGACAAAAATGCAGTCTTAGGATGCTATGATCGAGCTGCGGGTACATTTGCTCCATAAAATACAAAGTTAGTAAAAAATCAGATAAAATTAAAGTAAGGTAAAACAAACCCACTTTTATGGCTCATTCATTGTCACTTAATTTTAAGTGGAGAGATTTAAAAAGAGCTGAAAGGAGTTTCGTAATTTTTATAGCTTGGAAAAGAATAGTGGGATTTCAAACTCACAGTAATAAAAATTGAGAACACTTACTCTTTTAAATTGCTTTTTTACGGAAACAACTATATTACTGTATTCAGTAAAATCCAACAAACAAGACAAAAATTTATTTATTAACATTTATTTTTTCTAAAATAAATTATCAAGAATTATATATATATATTGACAGTTAAGCTGCAGTTTATAATTCCACTCAATATATTTTCTAAAAAGTCTTGTTCAGAGTAGATACGCATTTTGCTGCTTCAGAATTTTCTAGAGATATGTGATGATCATGATTTCTAAGCCGAAAGCAGCAAAGTATCGTTACTAATATTTCATGAAAAATTGTTTAAACCAAAGCGCATTTCAAAATAAAAGTAATATGTTTATTTCTACGCAATGCGATATAAAAACTCAAAAGAATAATAAAAATGCAGGAAGAGCAAAAATAATTGCGAATATGTGTCTCGTAGTTACAAGGGGACTTTTTAAATTCGAAAGCAACGAGCTAATGGACAGAAAAACAAAAGCGAAGCTAAAAGTAAAAAATAAAAATTAAAATAAACATTTCGAAGACAAAAATATCTTTTTCTTTTTTTTTTTTTTTCAATACAGGCCCTAGTTTGTCTAGGACCCAAGGTAGTTGTTTCAAAAATATTATTATTATGTGTCTTTCTAGATGATTAACAAAGTATTCATTTTGATCAAGCTTGGTTAGGTAAAATTGAGTATTCAAGTAAAACAATGAGCATGGAAAAATGTATCAAAAACACTTAGGGGTCATTCCATAGAAATGTCAACCTCAGCCGAAGAAAAAAAAATACCGAAGTGAAAAAAGTGTCAAAAAATAAATAAATAAATAAAAATCATGCAACATAAGAAGTTAAAAAAAATTGAAAAAGTATTGTAATTATCTCTGAGATTAGCCATAATAAATAGTTTGCAGTGTGTTTACTGCTTGTTATTCGATGGTTACGTTAATCAAGTTACATTAGTCACACTCCATCTTGAGTAAAAGTGACACTTAAGACTAAAAATAATTAAGATTTAATAAATGTGTTTTACGTTTTTAAAAGTCAACTTTACACATTTTTCAAATATATCATTCAATTTTTAACATTTGCTTAACTTTGAGAAATTTTTGCCTCACAACATGAGTATTAATTTTCAGGGTTGCAAAAAGGTTATGTTTGTCACCCTGCTATTTTGGTTCAAAAAATATCTACTGTCATTAATTTTGTTTTAAATTCTTAGCAGAAATGATACATAGATACCATGTACATTGTAAATCCACTAGCAATAACTAAAAAATATTTTTTATCCTTTAAGTTACAAGTAAAAACAGTTACAAACTCAGATCTGAATGTTACGTTAGTCACTAAGGAATGATAGTCCAGTCAATCTGTGCAAAAAAAAAAAGAGCTAAAATCGCAAATCACGATGTAGTTCTGAATTTTTAATATGTTGTTTGGGTCCCTTAGGGTAGTGTAAATCTAAGTTTGCTCCTTTCTAAAACCTGTGCTCGCTGCAACTGCGAAATTTTCGGACATTTTTCAGTTTTTAATTTATAAGGGTCGTGCTCCACATCGACGTAAAGCAGAAAAATTGGGCAGAAACGTAAAATGGCTCTTTTTCATTTTCGGTTGCGTTTCGGTCGGACTCGTGCTCCACTTGGGCAGAATATGTTGCACCGAAAAGAAAAGCGCCATCTGGGCAGAATAATCTGTACATTCTCATTGGATATTTGATATTTAGATAACAAATGGGATAAATACCTCATTATGAAGCATTATTCGAAATAATATGATTGGGTGAAAGATTGGCAACAAATAACGGAGCTTTAATAGTTATTTAATTTAGTTGCCATGGAATTACCCATCATGATAAAGCTTTTTATGAGCCAAGTCCTGTTTTATTTACTTGGCGATTTTTTATTTTCACTTTAAACGGATATATTTAGCGGAAACAAACCAAACTGGCAATAAAATTCCCATTCAGTATTTTTTGTGAATTTCGCTAAGCATTGCAATTATTTTCTATTGTTTAAATCTTAAAAGTTTTTTTTTTTTTTTTATTTCAAGAAAAAAATAGCTTTTTTTTTGCTGTTGAAGAAGACTAAAGGTGACAAAAAAAAAAAAGCTTCAGCGTTGAGTAGATGTTTTGGCGAAAAATGCACCATGATGACATGAAATTTGATTTGATGGTTAAATATATATTATTTGTTGTTTTGAGTTTTTACATTTTAACGGACATTTTGCAATGGCTTTGGTGCTAATATTTTTGAATAAACGCGTAGACAATGTTTCCGTGTCGTTTGCACTTATACAACATATTTTGCGAAATGAATTTATAGCAACGCTATGTTTTTGTTGTGGTCGTATCGAATTTTCAAAAAATGTGGCTGTTATTGTACTTAAAAAAAATATTAGTATCTACTTACTTTGCCAAATAAATTAGACCCTCAAAGCCATGAAGCATTCAAATATTTTTTGAATACACCGTCAAAAATAAAACACGCAAGCCATAACTTAAATAAATTAAAAAATTCATTAATACGTAAAATAACCGACACACTCTACTATTTATCGCTAATCTTGAAAAATTTGCTATATTTAAAAATGAAAGTATTTATCAAAACACAAAACATTTCACTAAAACTTTATGACACAACATTAGCTAGTTTTATTCTCGCCAAGCGATCCATAACTCAGCCAAAGGTCAAATCTTTTTTTTAAAGCTCAATTAAAATAAGTAAATACACGAGCGGAATTAAACATATATTTCCAATCTCGCCAAGCAATCAATAACTTAGCAAAGCATGTCATAAATTGTAAGTTCCATTACAATGTAAAGCAGCCGAAGCACCATTATTTATTTCGGATCTCGCCAAGAAACTATATTCCCGTAATTCCGCCGAGTTTTGAATGAAATAATAAAAATCTCGCAAAGGACAGGAATTGTTGACATGATTACATATTACGAGATAGTGGACTTTAAAAGCCTCAACTGAAAGCTTATTTTGAGCATTTCGCTAGTTGCCCCCCATTTTGCTTTTTTCACTTGATTTTTTGTCATTAAGTAATGGGTATTTTCTCACTTCTCTTTTGAATATATTGACCAAATGCACTTTCGTTCATGCAGTATAGCAATGGCGGCCGCCAAGGCTAGAAATGTTTACATCTCACGATGAATTTCTATTGGCTGTTGGATAAATTAAAAATCCAAAATTTTTCAGTCCTCTATTACGCCGTGATTACGTCGCGTAAAAAGGAAAGTACCCGGATTTTCGGTTTCTGCCTTGAAATTGTGAAAAAACAAATTTTCGGAAATTGAAATTTTTTTTTCGAGAAATGAGAAAAATTGTTTCCTAATAAGAATAGGAGAGCACTGGACAACAAAAAAAAAAAAAAACGCATAGAGTTGTATAAAAAGTTTAACACTGCATTAAAATTATTATTTTTATAATTTAAAAAAAAACTGACAGGTTAATTTAGCTCAATGTTTTTCTTTTTTTTTTTCTTTTGTGGGTCTTTATTAGCTGTGGTCTTATTGCGAAGCTGCAGAAAAGGAAGGTTGTCTTTTTTCTGTCTAAAGATGTTCGTTTAAATTCGGACACAGAGTGGTTACAGCTTTCTTGACATTCCAGTTCTCGAAGATGAAGAAAATACAAACATCTTGAGACACAGCAAAGACTACCTTCTTTTCCTGCAGCTTCGCGATAAGACCACAGCTAATAAAGACCCACAAGAGAAAAAAAAAGAAAAACATCGAGCCTGTAGGGTAGTTAAGGTAATTAACCTGCAAGTTTTTTTTTTAATTATGAAAATAATATTTTAAGGCAGTGTTAAACTTTTTATACAACTCTATGCATTTTTCTGCTGTCCAGTGCTCTCCTATTCTTATTAATAAAATATTTTTGGAAAAAAAAATTGAACCGACTTCGGAACTTCACTCGGCAAGTGCTCTAAAAAGTAAAAAATAATTTTATTCTTTGAACACCATCGACACTACATTTAAACATAAGTTTTGAAGTCGGTGCAAAAACACTATATAGAATCATACAAAACTATAATTTAACTATATATATAAATTGCAATGAATCCAGGTTCTTTAATCGCATTCGCATACACTACATTGACAACCACATATTTATGTAATGGTACAAATATTCAGCTCTTAATTTTCAATGGTTTCTCTGAAAATGTTGGCAAAATGTAGATAAACATCATTTCACCTATAGTTTTTGCACCGACTTCAAAACTTATGTTTAAATGTAGTGCCGATGGTGTTCAAAGAATAAAATTATTTTTTACTTTTTAGAGCACTTGCCGAGTGAAGTTCCGAAGTCGGTTCAATTTTTTTTCCAAAAATATTTTATTTTATTCTTTTTAGTGTAAATGTACATATGAAATAAGGTAATGTTTCCATTACAAAACTTCACCTAATTTGCTTAAGCAAATGCTTCATAAAATAAACTATGTAAGGAAACAAAAAGAAAGAAAGTATCAACCCGTCTAAAATTTTAAACGATTGACACTAAGGCAGGGATTCAAGTGAAACAGCACTGCGATCGCTTCGAATTGCAATCGCTACTGGAAGTGAATTACATTATCATCAACTTAACTTGGCATGACGTCACTACGGGTGGAGCCAATAAGAGCTCACAAGCACTCAGCAATCTCCTCTTATTCGCCAAGTAGGCTGTGACGTTTCATCTAGCTCGTTTTTCATAGGCAAACGTCACGCTGACGTCACGATGTTTTTAACAAGAAACGTTCTAATGTAATTCATTTCCAGTAGCGATTGTAATTTGCGATGGTCTGTTTCACTTGAATCCCTGCCTAAAAAATAATCCTTGTTATTCTCTGGTATTTATTTGTGTACTAGTTTAATCAAAGGCTAAATATTAACGGCTTTTCAACTAATTTATGTTTCAAAACAACACTAGATGCTGGCGGTTCATAAAATTTTACGATGTATTACGTACGTGGCACGCTAATGAGCTTCATGTTTGCTTCCATTAAGCCTTCATTCAAAATTTTCATTATCATTATAATAACTGTTTCATATCAATCACGTTTTGTAACAATGTATTTCATATTTAATACAAATCGCTTTAAATTTGAGCAAAAATTTGGAGATTTTCCTCACTTTCTTCAGAATTCCTATATCAAAACTTAAATAAATTAAGACTAATAAAACCTGAAATATTACGAATCAATTAGTACCTGGTACGACTTTCAGTTCGTTGGAGTTAAGGAGAAAACAGCAGGACATAGAAAGATACTCGGTTTAAAATTTTCAAAAAGACCATAGAAATGAATTTCATTATGCAATCCAGAGAAGCCTGGCGTTCAAAATGGTCATTATTACGATTACTGTGATCCCAATTTCTTTTTCGAAAGATTTCTGCAGGTTCCCGTTATCGAACCCGGACCACGAGAGGATGGGACCAATCGGAAAGAAAGACCTTTCTAACAAAAAAAGAATTTTTGAAATCGATCCAGGCATCTTCGAGTAATCTTGTAACATACCGAAAAAAAAAATTTCTCCGGCGAATTGTATAACCTCCTCCTTTGTTGAAGTCGGTTAAAAAACAATTTTCTCATTTCTCAAAAAAAAATTTCAATTTCCGAATTTTTGTTTTTTCACAATTGTAAATGAAATATTGAACCTACAGACTTCTTTTTGGGCTTAAATGAAAGCCAATTAGATGTAATTAAGTGTCTATCTTTTGTCTTGTAGAATAAGAATTTATGTCGATATTTGGTTCAAAATATGATCGAAGCACATTTTTTTCATTTTTCGCAAAAAATGACAAATTGTTGAAGTACGATATCTCTTAAACTCTTCGTCCTACAGAAAGCCACTTGAGCTTAAATTGTTGCAAATTTAGTGTTCTTCAAAATGGTGTACAAACGTATTATCAAAAGTTGCATAGTTCAGGAGTTATAGGGGAAAATCTGAAAAAAGTCAGGATAAGATCACAGCCAACAAGAACCATCATAAAAATAGCAAAAAAATGAGTGAAAATGACCTGCAAAGATTTTTTTTTAAATTTTTAAAATAATATCTTAATAATGTGTTACATTTTTAATACCATTCTATGCATTTTTTTATTGTCCACTGCCCTCCTATTCTTATAAAGAAGCGATTTTGCTCATTTCTCAAAATTTTAAATATTTATTTTTCTCGATTGTAAATGAAATTTTGAACCTACAGACTACTATTTGGGCTTGAATAAAAGCTGATTAAATGTACTGTAATTGCATGTCCATTTTTGTCTTGTGTAATAGGAGTTTATGTCGATATTTGGTCCAAAATGTGATCGAAGCATAATTTTTTCTTTTTTCGCAAAAAAAAACTCCATTTTTCGAAGTATGATATCTCCTATACTACTGATCCTACAGAGCGTGATTTGAGCTTAAATTGTTGCAAATTTAGTGTTTTTTAAAATGGATATTCACATGTATGTTCAAAAGTTTCATAGTTTAGGAGTTATAAAGGAAAAACTGAAAAATGTCCGAAAATTTCGCAGTTTTTCGCGAGTTTCGCAGCGAGCACAGGTTTTAGAAAGGTGCAAACTTAGATTTACACTACCCTAAGAGACCCAAACAACATATTAAAAATTCAGAACTACATCGCGATTTGCGATTTTAATGTCTAATTTGACTGGACTATGACCCTTAGCACATATTTGGTGAAAGAAAGGGAGAGAGAAATTAAAACGGAAAAATAGAAACACAAGGAAAGTGTTAATTGTTGATTTATGAAGACATTACTTTTTTACAACAAGATACATTGTTGCATAAGTCGCATTGGAAATTTACATCACACCTTCTTCAGCACTTAAACCTTACTTCATTCACTCAAACTTGACATAAGTTACACCGAATCCAACCGTGCTTGTATTTAAAACTTTCACAGGCGTCATTACAAAAGGTTTCGTAACTCTTCTGATCCTCATCAGTAGGTGTCACTCGTGCTTCGATCATCTTTATCTTGGCTTTTCAATCTACAGCAGGAGTAAGTAGCAAGAATATAATGCAAGAGCCCTCAACCCTCCGCTTTGGGCTTTCAAACTTAAAACGTTTATATCTTCCTAGTACGGTTGAGCCTTATAACTCAAAATCCAAAGGGACCGGCTAAAAGCATCAAGTTATTAGTATTTCGAGTTATTACAGCCTTATCGAAAGTTTGGGACCAAATAAAAACAGAGATAAAGGTATATTCGAGTCAAAAGGCTTCGATTTATCAAGATTCCACTGTATTTTCCCAGTAGCTGCTTCCTCATACAGGCTTCAATACTGTACGTCTGTTTAGCCACTCTAGAGTTGTTTGAAGTTTACTACAGACCATAGATGCTAATGTCCATAAATAAAGCATAATGATATTTTTATATGTGAATGGAACTTTAATCTGAATGTTCGAAAAGTATTCCCATGACCAGTGCCGCATCCAAGGGGAGCAACTCAACCCTTTTATCTCGGCTGTCAACTTCTTCGGTCAGCAAATTTACCCTATTGCTGTTTTTTTTATTTTTTTTTTTTTTCTTCCGCAGAAACTGGACATAACACTTGAAGGAAGAGGAACAAAAGCGCCAGTTTCACGATTTATTCTGGATCGGAAAAAAAGAAGATTCGGCGCTGCCAATGGTATTAAAAACGGCGAAGTGTATAAATGTATTTTGCTGATAACGGTAACACAAGAAAATGAAAAACTGAATGTCCCTATGTGAGCCGTTTTCCACGTTTTAGAAAACTGTCTTCTACTTCATAAAACTTTAAGTTGATGAATAGAAGACTTGAAATATATCATATGAAAAAGTGTAAGTTTAGTAATAGAAGCAAACATTTTGCATTGAATATAAAGTGATATTTTTCAAACCTCTTAGAAAATACGAGCTGGAAAAAGCTTGTACCTTGAATGTTTTAAAAAGTTGAAATCACTTGTAAGTTATAACATTAATGTATTATGACTCAATTTGTGCGACTGCAAGTTAAAGTGTTCTGACAAACAACTTTTACTTCTGCAATTCTTAACCGGGATAGGGCCCTGAAGAGCGCTCTGTTCTTAATTTTGAACCAGAACCTAGGGTCGAGCAAACCAGGCCCTATGGGCCCCCAGAGGTATCGTTTCACTTGGAGGACTTTGTGACCACGACATTTTTAACGCCTCCCAGTCACCATTAATCAAGACGGTGGATCTTTGATCTGCTGGGATCGAACCCGGGTCCTTTCGGACACGAATCCGATGCCTTACCGATCGGGCCACCACGGCCCTGAGTAAATATGTATTCCTTGTTGATTTAAGTTGCACTAAAGTAATTCTACTCTTCTTTAATGGGCTTTAAATCACACAGAAGTAGTGAATTTTGTTCCACGGCTATCATTTTGTTGGCTGTCTGCATAATTTATCGTCAATACCGAACGGCTTCAATACATTTTAAGTGCTAGCTACCCCGTATTTAAAAATGCACTCAGCCATAAACGAAATACAAGCACCCTGGAAGAAACGAACAACTATCACGAAGGGGGGCTATTGACCCCCATTATCATCCAAATGTCGGGCCTACTTAATTCTAAAAGTATTAACAGAACATATTTCGCATACTGCTACTAGAGTTATACTACAACTTGCTTATACAGAGTGTTCCAAGTCAACCATCATGACCTGTATTTCCTCAACCGTTCGTCCTAGATGCATACTTCCAATTGCAAATTTGCTCGGAATGAGGTAGAGAGTTAAAATATTGAAAGTTTGAAGCAAAAAAATAATTCAGTCAAAAAATACGACTTCTAACTTTTTATAGGGACTCCGGGTCCCCAAACTTATATTTAGGGAAAGAATCTTCATTGAAAAATAATATTTACACAAAAAAATGACATTTGTGCGCTCAAAATTCGTGGAGATATTCGAGTTTTAAATGCGCAGGGCCCGTTAACAAATTGACAAAAGAAAATTTTCGCCCTGCTAGAGGAATAACGAGCTTTTAGATTAGGTACGACAATGAAATTTGTTTTGTCCATGTCAGAAAACATTTGCTTCTCATTGTATTCAAAAATAAATACAGATGCTACAAGACTACAAAACATAACAAGACAAGGTAAATTATTATACAATTTTATACAAAGATATTAAACACACGAAATATGTGAAATCTAAGAAATAATATACAAAATTAAACACAGAAATTTTACATTGCTTTCTTGCAAATCAAAATAAAAATAAAAACAAAATCTGCGAAAACAATGTGTTAGAAATGAATATCATTTGTTTTAATCGATTATAATATCTGCTCAAAATGTTTTCCTTCTACTAAAATACATAGTTGAATGCGTGATAAGAATTCTGATTGTACGTTTTGAAGCATTACTGGAGTGACACATTTCACTGCGCATAAAATGCGGTTCTGCAAATCGATTTGGAATCTACCTCGTAGACTTTACTTTTTAAAAAACCCCAGAGGAAAAAATCAAGAGGACTAAGATCTGGGAATCGAGGGGGCCATTCCAAAAGACCTCCATATACAATGACATTAGTATTAAACATACTTCGTAGAAGTGCTCTGGTAGTTGCTGGTTTATGTGCTTTGCCTCGTCATGCTGAAACCAAATTTTACTAATTTTACGAATTTCGCGTGTATATGGTCCCCAAAATCACTTAAAATAACGCTAGTGTAAAGTGGTATAAGTCATAAAATTTCATGTTTCATTTCTCCATGGATTTTGATCGCACAAATGTCATTTTTTTGTGTTAGTATTATTTTTCAATAGAGATTCTTTCCCTAAATATAAGTTTGGGGGTCCTGAGTATGCATCTAGGACAAACGGTTGAGGAAATAGAGGTCATGAAGGTTAACTTGGAACACCCTGTATATCGACTCACTGCTGATTGAGCTAAAGTAATAACGATATTTTTATCATCTGTCCATATTTTTATCATTATTACCCATATTTTTTTTTTTTTTTTTCATTTGCATCTAACAATTTGACTAAAAGCAAAACAGTATTTTGGTTTTAATCAACAAGTAGTATAAATCATTACGAAATGTTAAAAATAATTATCAAAACAATCATTACTCTATTTTTAATACTTAGTTTCATTTACAGTGATAGTTTATCATCATTTATTGGTAATGATGATATATATTTTTTTAAATCAAAGCAGTAGCATTTATTAATTAGTAATTACGAATATACACTTTTCTTCGCTGTGATTACTTAGTGAACAATGGGCAGCGATAGTTAAATGGGGATTTAGTTTAAATTATGGATTTTTGATGTCAAATAATACTTTAAAGATCTATTCAGTTATACACTTTGTTTTGCATAGAAATTACATTTCTTGATAAATACAATCTGATAGAGATAAGCAACTTACAAAATATATTATCTGAGGCAATATCAGATATTAATTCACCAGAAAAGGCACCATCTATTACTAAAAGAAAGACAAAAATGGAATTCACTTTGTCTCTTCCAAAGCGCGACATAATGGTTATTGCCATGGCTGAACAGGTTAGTGAAATTGTGATGAGCTTCCTGAATAACTACAGAGGGATAACATCGGCCATCTAAACCTCTCCAGCAGGAAAAGGACATATCTTCCTGCGTTCATAATTGCCAAGCTCCTCATCACATGATCTACTCTATTATGTCTCTCTCCTCTTTGCTAAAGTTTGGTAGCAGTTTAATGAAATTTAAAGACTTGCTTGTTCTCTGAGAGCTAGTTTTGTAATGGGATTTTAGGATGAAAGCTTGTAATGCTCAAATAGCCTAACTATTTAAGTCCCGATGTGGTCAGAAAATGCATTAGGTATTTATTACGCAAATCATTTAATGTTCTAACTAAAATGTATTTGTATCATGTAACACTACGAAAACTTAGCATTTTGATGATCATTTGGTTGGTGTAAAATATGTGCAATAATAAATGAAGAATTTTAATAATGTTTTTGCTATGTATTAAATATACTGCAATACTATAAAGTTAATTTTTTTTCAATGCAAATTAGCATGAGAAATGTTACTAAAGTGCATAACAAACACAATAAAAAACTTTGGTGCCATTGATAAACCCAAATAGGTTTATTTTTAGAAAAAAGAACTGAATAGTAACTACGTATCAAATTTCGAATTGTATTTAGAAAAAGTATGTTTAGTATTCATGGTCGTTAATATATCTTACCTCAAAAGCAGGTAAATCATTTCTAAAACTATAAGCGTTATACTGCTAAAGTTTTATGTTACGGCTTAATCATAGCAAAGTTTGCTAAACTATAGGAGATAAACTATTAAATCTAGTTACGTTGACAAATTTATTGAGCTTTCAGGCTACTATAACCGCCCAGCTGATTGCTTAAAAGGGCACTTTCAGCATTCATAAAAATTTTAGTCTGAAACTGCACTGCAAAAAAAAAAAAAAAACTTGTTTTTACAGTATAATACTACCAATTTGAAACTAAAATGCACAGTAATAAACTAAAATTAACAATTTTACGGTTTCTTACTGTAAAGTTAACAATTTTTACAGTTTATTACTGTAAAATTAGCTGTATTATACTGTAAAAACAACATTCATTTTTCACCGCGCAGTACAGAATCATTTCGTGATGAATGCATCTAATTCGTGTTATTTACAAAAATAAAACGGTGGATTTGGGGGCATTAATATGCTGCGAGCATCTAGAGGAATTCCAAACTCACTATTATGGAATTAACCCTAAACTAAACGAAAACAAAACGTTTCTATTATCTTAGAAAAGACAAAATAGATGTCGCTATTACACAAAACAGACAAACCATCTATAGTACTAGAGTGTTTTATGATGTAAAAAAGCACAGAGTAATGAATCGGTACCAAACATTCTATTTTCAACTTTTAAACAAATAGCAGCTCTAAAGCGTGCCACGGTTGGGAACATTTTCGCATCCAAACGACGCTGTGCCAGCCGTTATCAGACTAATTAATTGAACAGCAAACTAATTAGCACAATTATTCACAAGGAAATAAAAGTTGCAACTTCAAATATCAGCGAAAACTGTGATTTAGAATCCATTAAAAGACCGCTAAATGACTTCGCTCACGGGGGAGAACAGAAGAGCACATTTATTTTCAACATAAAACAACTCAACTCTCGTTAATTTTCTCCCAAGAATCGTTCCTGGTGAAAACGCTTTTGCTTTGTCGAACAGCAAGTGTACATAGTTGGCAAAGAAACAGTAATGAGCGGTGGTTTTTAATTATGCACATAGTAATTTAATGAGTAAATTTTAAGAGTCATTAAATGCGTTTTGAGGATTAAAAAAAGAATATATCAGCTTGTCTAGCAAGTATTTATCCTTTAGAACATTTAGAAGTACTTCGTTAAAGATGGAAAAGAAATGTTATAAATCCATATAATAAAGTGCAGCACTTACTTATTTTCTTTTCATGACACTTTTTTTGTCAACCACAAATATTCAGTGAATCCTGTGACAAATGTTAGAACTGTTATAAGTTAACTAGGTGACCCGTGCGGAATTCCGCAAAAAAAAAAAAAAAAAAACTCTAAACTTAAAATTTAATACGACAATTTTTATTGGCTTCATTTGCACAACATCGCCATCTACTGCCGTCGTTCTGACAACTTTTCAAAGAGATCAAAGACACGTTCACTTTTACAACTACTACAAAAGTGATACCCTATATTAAAATCAAATACCCAAGGCTACTACTAAACTAAATACTAAC